>CM057007.1:90934098-91201664 GCA_029891345.1 Dryococelus australis | reverse complement strand
TTAAGTCGCAAGTTTGAAAGTACTAATAAAGCACTATTATATCGGCAATGTGTAGCGTAATTCCTTGTTAAACTACAGATGGGGATCATAATAGTGTGCTATAACTGCATTAAGTCGCAAGTTTGAAAGTACTAGTAAAGCACTATTATATCGGCAATGTGTAGCGTAATTCCTTGTTAATCTACAGATGGGGATCATAATAATGTGCTATTACTGCAATATAGTCGCAAGTTTGAAAGTACTAGTAAAGCACTATTATATCGGCAATGTGTAGCGTAATTCCTTGTTAAACTACAGATGGGGATCATAATAATGTGCTATAACTGCATTAAGCGCAAGTTTGAAAGTACTAGTAAAGCACTATTATATCGGCAATGTGTAGCGTAATTCCTTGTTAAACTACAGATGGTTATCATAATAATGTGCTATTACTGCAGTATAGTCGCAAGTTTGAAAGTACTAGTAAAGCACTATTATATCGGCAATGTGTAGCGTAATTCCTTGTTAAACTACAGATGGGGATCATAATAATGTGCTATAACTGCATTAAGTCGCAAGTTTGAAAGTACTAGTAAAGCACTATTATATCGGCAATGTGTAGCGTAATTCCTTGTTAAACTACAGATGGGGATCATAATAATGTGCTATTACTGCAATATAGTCGCAATTTTGAAAGTACTAGTAAAGCACTATTATATCGGCAATGTGTAGCGTAATTCCTTGTTAAACTACAGATGGGGATCATAATAATGTGCTATAACTGCATTAAGTCGCAAGTTTTAAAGTACTAGTAAAGCACTATTATATCGGCAATGTGTAGCGTAATTCCTTGTTAAACTACAGATGGGGATCATAATAATGTGCTATTACTGCAATATTGTCGCAAGTTTGAAAGTACTAGTAAAGCACTAATATATCGGCAATGTGTAGCGTAATTCCTTGTTAAACTACAGATGGGGATCATAATAATGTGCTATTACTGCAGTATAGTCGCAAGTTTGAAAGTACTAGTAAAGCACTATTATATCGGCAATGTGTAGCGTAATTCCTTGTTAAACTTCAGATGGGGATCATAATAATGTGCTATTACTGCAGTATAGTCGCAAGTTTGAAAGTACTAGTAAAGCACTATTATATCGGCAATGTGTAGCGTAATTCCTTGTTAAACTACAGATGGGGATCATAATAATGTGCTATAACTGCATTAAGTCGCAAATTTTAAAGTACTAGTAAAGCACTATTATATCGGCAATGTGTAGCGTAATTCCTTGTTAAACTACAGATGGGGATCATAATAATGTGCTATTACTGCAATATTGTCGCAAGTTTGAAAGTACTAGTAAAGCACTAATATATCGGCAATGTGTAGCGTAATTCCTTGTTAAACTACAGATGGGGATCATAATAATGTGCTATTACTGCAGTATAGTCGCAAGTTTGAAAGTACTAGTAAAGCACTATTATATCGGCAATGTGTAGCGTAATTCCTTGTTAAACTACAGATGGGTATCATAATAATGTTCTAATACTGCAATATTGTCGCAAGTTTGAAAGTACTAGTAAAGCACTATTATATCGGCAATGTGTAGCGTAATTCCTTGTTAAACTTCAGATGGGGATCATAATAATGTGCTATTACTGCAATATAGTCGCAATTTTGAAAGTACTAGTAAAGCACTATTATATCGGCAATGTGTAGCGTAATTCCTTGTTAAACTACAGATGGGGATCATAATAATGTGCTATAACTGCATTAAGTCGCAAGTTTTAAAGTACTAGTAAAGCACTATTATATCGGCAATGTGTAGCGTAATTCCTTGTTAAACTACAGATGGGGATCATAATAGTGTGCTATAACTGCATTAAGTCGCAAGTTTGAAAGTACTAGTAAAGCACTATTATATCGGCAATGTGTAGCGTAATTCCTTGTTAAACTACAGATGTGGATCATAATAATGTGCTATAACTGCATTAAGTCGCAAGTTTGAAAGTATTAGTAAAGCACTATTATATCGGCAATGTGTAGCGTAATTTCTTGTTAAACTACAGATGGGGACATAATAATGTGCTATAACTGCATTAAGTCGCAAGTTTGAAAGTACTAGTAAAGCACTATTATATCGGCAATGTGTAGCGTAATTCCTTGTTAAACTACAGATGGGGATCATAATAATGTGCTATTACTGCAGTATAGTCGCAAGTTTGAAAGTACTAGTAAAGCACTATTATATCGGCAATGTATAGCGTAATTCCTTGTTAAACTACAGATGGGGATCATAATAATGTGCTATTACTGCAGTATAGTCGCAAGTTTGAAAGTACTAATAAAGCACTATTATATCGGCAATGTGTAGCGTAATTCCTTGTTAAACTACAGATGGGGATCATAATAATGTGCTATTACTGCAGTATAGTCGCAAGTTTGAAAGTACTAGTAAATCACTATTATATCGGCAATGTGTAGCGTAATTCCTTGTTAAACTACAGATGGGGATCATAATAATGTGCTAATACTGCAATATAGTCGCAAGTTTGAAAGTACTAGAATATTATAACTATGCGTAATGTTGTATTAAGAGTGTGAATTGAACTTGTAGTCGTTTGTGTTGGAATCTTATTTTTTTCATTACAGCTGCTTGAAAAAGCATTTTTTACCAACGTTGAATTGCTTGAAAACATTTTGAAATGTGCAAAACGTTTTGAAAGTACGAATTATGTCTGTTCTGGGGTATTTTTTTCTCTTTGTGTATGTTTCAAGTTTAGTATAAAAAAAAACACGTATTTTAAACATGTTGTAACGTAATTTCTCCACTAGTTAGCCTGGCCCCTTGCTTTCAAGACATCATGCATGTAAGAAATGTTTATATGTCCACCAATATTGCTGAAAAGGGGCTATGTGGCAATTAAGAAAAAATAATCCCAACGCGAGCAAGACTTCTCTATAGAATATGTCTATTGAACTGTTACATGATGTCTACCAACAGGGAAAAGTCAGGAAATTCCATGTAACAGGGAAATGTTGGGGAAATATTGGAGTTTTCACCTGTACCATGGGAAATGTAAATAAATGATACTATGCAAAGTTGTTAGTTTTGTGAAAAGAGGATAATGTAATTATAAAATATATACATTTTTAAATTTTCTATTTTTAAGTTGGCAAAGTGGCAATAATACTCCTTTGCCAAGTGACATAGAGCCCGTATGTAAAAATAAAGTATTATTGTGTTTGTAATTGCCACTGATGTGATGCCAGTAATGTTCATCACAGTAAATATTACTGGTCTGAATAAAATGTTTAACCTGCTGACTTGGTATATTGCAGTGTTTTTTAATTCAACTTAAGTGGTAGCATATTTGTTCTTTCGACCATGAAAAAATATGATATTTAAAGTTTTCAGTCTTAAATATAGGTCAGGGAAAATTGTAAGATTGTGCCTTGAAAAGAGGGGAAGTCTGGGAATTTCAATGGACATCCTGTGTTAAGTAAACTGATTTATTATGTTTTGCTTACTTTATTTCTTTGCAATATGTAATTTTACTCTATCATATACATTTAAGATAGTATATCTTCTTTACACAG
Organism: Dryococelus australis; assembly: GCA_029891345.1. Lineage (NCBI taxonomy): Eukaryota > Metazoa > Arthropoda > Insecta > Phasmatodea > Phasmatidae > Dryococelus > Dryococelus australis. The sequence goes on along the minus strand of CM057007.1, from coordinate 91,198,084 downwards.
TGTGCCGTACAGAAATGTGTGTGTGTGTGTTTCGTTAATGTTGTTGTTAAATATTTATGCAAGTACAAACAGTTTAGTCCCTTTGCTCTTCTTATTTCACTAAATTTCAGTGGCTTTTAAGGAGCCTAAACATAAGTTTTTAATGCCTTAACATCCTGTGTCTAATAATCACACATGTGTATTAACTGCATATGTAACTCATATTTTTCAAAAGGCCTGGCAACATGTGTTCGTTACTAGCTGATGGCAGTTCTTCACTTTTATCTTCATCCGTGGTGATTCTGTTTTGCTCTCCAAACATATTCTCTAGGTGCTATTTCAACAAAATTTAAATGTTTATTTGATATTATATACAAGAATAACTGTGAAACAAATCTATGCAAAATTGCGACCATACTAACTACATCTACAAACACCTGTAGGTATGCACAGACTGTGTGGTCAAACAGCTGGAGTAAGCTGATGAGATATGGCAATGCTAGGTGGGCAATCTTCCTTGGGGGACAGGTTCTAGGAAGTAGCAAGATATTCCAGACACATTGATGCAGAGAGTATTTACCGGTACGAACTAATACTTCCTGCAGATACAACTGATATCCGATACTGATACAATGGACATAGGAGTAATGGACTGAAAGACTTCTACTAGCACTAAAAGTATTTTGGGAAGCTGATGAAAATCTCTGTTAAAGTCAGTTTTACACAATATACGATTAGATGCTTTAAGTAAACATATTAAACATTAGGAAAATTAATTTCACATTAAATTTTCAAAATCAGATATTAAAAGCAGCACTCTAAAATATAATTTAGTAATTTATTTTAAAATTTAGGTCATGGCAAATTTATGCAATTTAGATTCTAAACAAATAAATTAAAAATATTAAATCTGCAAGGTCGTGTTACCATAATTCAGCTTTTTTCATGTTCAGAAAATTAAAAATTATTGATATGTATAGTTTTTAATTTTCTGCACTCCCTTATTTTACTGAGAGTAAAATTGAAGCACTGCCAGTTCCCGGGATACGAATGTCAGATTCATTGCTTTTAAAAGATTTTAAATACGTATATGACAAGGTGTATATGACACTGAAGTATGGCGCCTGCAAAGCTGGTAATTCGCCTGCAAAGCTGGTAATTCGCCTGCAAAGCTGGTAATTCGGCAACCGACCCGACTGGCAACACAAGCTGTAGATTATCTCCTTAAGTGCCCATCACAGCAGGCGACCACAGTGGGGTGACAGCGGCATTTCTCTCTCTCTCTCTCTCTCTCTCCCCCCCCCCCTCCCCCCCACGTTCATTTTTTACTTTTCCTGTAGATGATTGTCTCATAGCCAGAGGAATGTCCCTTCCTCCCTTTGCCGCCCTAGAGTGACAATCTTGTCAGTTTAGTGCTTGGAATAAGAACAGCATTTGCTGACTAAAAGCGGCAGCAGTTGAGTCCCCCTTACACCAACATTGCCGCTCTATCATCCTCTGGTTTAATGGAAAATATCGGATCTCAATATCTGCTAAAAATAAAATTGGTTCGGGTGGACCGATATTTGACATGAGGTATCTGTATCGGCTCGGCACTATTGGATATAGTTCGGAATTCTAGGTGCATAGATAAAAACCGCTTACGATAAACCTACCCATATAATGTATTTTGGGAAATAATTTCAACTTTGAACCTACAATGGAAAAACAATACTTGAATGCGCACAGTGAAAAGCATTTTTTTTAATTAGCATAATAGATTTTGATATTTAATATATAACAAATAATTATGTTTTTCTCTATACTAATGATTGTATTGAAGTATTTTTGGTAATAATACATACGTCGTATTCCTTTAGAACAACTTTCATGCTGTGCATAGTATGAACGTTCTAAGTTAATTATGTTACTATTTGGGTGGGTTTTCAAATAGGAAATGTTAAATATTTAAAGCCCTGCAAGTACAAAAGTTATTTATTTTATTCATTGGCAATCTGATTAAACGAAAGCTGTTACAAAAACAATTCAAATAAACTTGATGCCAGCTAACAGCCAGCGGCGCTAGAGCCCATGACGGCAACACCGAGATTAAGGACACTTAATATTCTGGCATGAAAGCCATCACAAAGAGACTCTAAAATAATATTGAAATGCGACAGAAAATTATAGAAATGTAAAACAATATTTTTTTTAATTTGTGCCATTTATTTTCAATATAAAATATTTTCTCTGCGTGCATAGCACATCTGCTTACGTGAATACCATAGGCGACCATGGTATGACGCTTGTCTCTGGACAGTCTGTCGAGGAGAGCTGGCGAGGTAAGACACTGTCACGTACGCACTACAACTTTTGTTCACTGATTTAGGTTTCCATAGTCAATGTAGTTTATTGGTTAATCTTCGCTTGCGTACGTTTTTGCCAGACAATTCCCCCAGCATTATGCTTTCGCTTTACTAATTCTTATTCTTACGCCCTTGTAGCATTTTTAACTTAATCGAGGAGGAGGTGAAAGATGTCGGAGTGTTCACGAGATACCCCATGCGTTTTGAATCAGACGCCATCTGCATATGTTTATGGCATTTCAGTGTAACTTCTGCATAATTGCTACACACAATTTCAACAGCTTTACTTTTGTGTATGTATTTATGGGTATTTTTCGTGTTTGAATATTTTACTGCAACATCACATACAACCATGAGGCCGACTGAAGTCAAGTCTTTGTATACGCTATCATTGCATTTTAAGAGTTTATTTGTATAACATCGTATGTGCAATCATTTATTTCAGGGTTCAATGAATTTTTCTCGTAAATTGATGCTTTTAGTACTTGACAACGCAGTCACAGTAATGTTTGATTTCACCGCCATCAGGCATGTCACAGCCTGTAACCAGTCTAATAGGAAAGAGAACTACTTGCTCAACACGAATAATATTTTATCAGAATTTAGTTTGCCGTTTCCACGCAGAAATATTGCACTTTTACCTGCACCACATGGTCCGCTACAAACTTCATCCAGCGGCATCCGCGCCATCTAAGCTTGTTTTCAAACGTGTGTGTTTATTGTGAATATTCATCTCGTGTCCCATCTTATTTCAAATAACATTCAAGGGTCTATGTAATTGTGTAATTAGTGTACGGTGCAATTATTTCTGTTCTAGCCGGCTCTGTGGATAGGCCGTCACCACACTACCCACGTGCTGGAAGGAGAGCCTCTGCGAGTTTGCGTTAGTGATGCCGAGTAATCACTCGTGTTAATGGGTATTATGGGTTTTCATTTGTAATTCACAGTGTCTTGTCTTCAGGGAAAAACAGTCCACCCTAGCAGCTGTCAGCCCTCTTCCCTTGTAAAGGCTGTGCTTTCACACACCTCGGTGAGATCATCCATTTAGGTGTGCGTTAGATTAATTACGGACTGAGGAGCACCCAAGCGGAATTGCCTAATCATGACCGAGATAATCATTTCATTGGCACGTTGACGTGTATGAATAATATCAATGAAAACAAGTCTACAGGGAACTCAATTCTTTTATTCGGTAGTGGCAGTGTCGTAGCCACATATGTTTTATCCATTGTTTATTCCAGTGAAGTTTATTAAAAGTTTAGTATTGCCAACATGTTTGTAAGTACGCACAGGTGAGATGGACACACAGAACACACAGCATCCCTGAGAACCCTGAGTCTCAATATTGCAGTGATTGAGAAGCACATCTGGTCCCCATATTACCAGTAAGTATTTGTGTCATCGTTCGTTTCGTGTCTCACCCGACGGCATCAAACTATAAATCATTCTTATGTGATATTATTTTGGACAGCCTTAAGGAGATCAGAAACTGATTTTTTTGTGTTACTCAAATTCAAGATAGAGCAAAAGTACCAGTCTTGGATAAGTGCGTCATCTTATAGACGTTGTGAGTTGGTGTGATTTAAATAGGTAATTGTTTCATATAATTAACCAAAGTCCTAATAGACTAAATTCTTACTTAGCCCTTAATTTTAACTGATCTACCATTAAGAACAGAGCAGCAACAGATTAAGTGTAGTTTCCCACATTGTCGAAATCACCAATGCACAAGACACATCTACTGGAAGAACTGCTTAATTTAAACAACTTCTTCACTATGGTTGCTCAAGGTAAGGCAGCTGACATTTCCCAGTGCAGCAAATGACCAAGCCTACAGCTCTGGCTGAGCTATGACATATGGTCGGCGTTTGCACAAAAGGAACCTGTACCTGTACAGATCTGCACATACATCTGCAGATTACTACTTTGTCCGAACTGCATGCAACACTCATCACTGTGAAATATAATTTACTAAAATTTTGTAAACTAATCTTACAGTTATTTAAAAGTATTTATATTAGTAGGTAACAGTAGCAACAAATTTCATCACGATAGTCATAAAATGAATTGATGAGACAAAAGCAGAAATAAACATTGCATTCAAAATGTTTTAGATATTTTTAATTTGTAATTTTTTTGGTCATTGGAATGTCAAGGTTCAGATTACCTCAAAACAAAGCAATAGTCGTCCAGCTGGAATGAGAACACAGGGTCTTGAATCCTCTGTCTGAACTCGTATTTGCTATGTACCAATATTTTCTGGCTTCTCTTTATCCAATTATATTCTTCTAACATTCTGGTACATATTTTCAGTACTATACTCCTGTAAGTAATGAAAGTAGATTCTAATATTCCTGTTTTATGTGAAAATTTATATGTACATTTTCATTTTGGATTAAGTTTTCTGGTACTAATATTTCTGTTATTGTGTTTTTAGTGTGTGCGACTGATCATGTATTCCTTTCCACAAATGAAGAAGTGCTGTGTGAAGAATACAGTGATTTTTCCAGACATGTGGATAATCCTGGATCAGCATGTTCATCTGGTTTCTCAGTTTGTTCGTTACAGTCAGAAAAGTCAAGGTTGACAGCACAGACAAGAGACAAAGACTCAAAACAACTGGTTTATAAGAAAAGTTCTTTCAGGATTGCTGAACGTACCACTGGTTCACCAATTACAAAAAAACATTTCCAGCGTTCATTATTTTCTGCTCAATTCCCCCAAAATAGTGCTGTGTACATACACAAGAGAACTCATATAGGTGAGAAGCCTTTTCAATGTTCAATATGTTCTGCTAAATTCTCTCGTAAGAGTGCCCTACCATTACACATGAGAACACATACTGGTGAGAAACCTTTTCAGTGTTCAATATGTACTGTTAAATTCTCTCAAAAGGGTAATCTGAAATTACACACGAGAACACATACTGGAGAAAAGACTTTTCAGTGTTCAATATGTTATGCTAAATTCTCTCATATATGTAATCTGAACATACACACGAGAACACATACTGGTGAGAGGCCTTTCCAGTGTTCAGTATGTTCTGCTAAATTCTCACAAAAGGGGTCTCTGAACATACACATGAGAACACATACTGGTGAGAAGCCATTTCAATGTTCAATATGTTCTGCTAAATGTACACATAAGAGTAATCTGAACTTACACATGAGAACACATACTGGTGAGAAACCTTTTCAATGTTCAATATGTTCTGCTAAATTCTCTGAAAAGAGTATTTTAAAATCACACCTCAGAACACACATTGGTGAGAAGACTTTTCAGTGTTCAATATGTTCTGCTAAATTCTCTCAAAATGGTTATCTGAACTTACACATAAGAACACATACTGGTGAAAAGCTTTTTCAGTGTTCAATATGTTCTGCTAAATGGACTATTATGAGGGATCTGAACCGCCACATGAGAATACATACTGGTGAGAAGCCTTTTCAGTGTTCATTATGTTCTTCTAAATTCTCTCGGAAGGGTAATCTGAACTTACACATGAGAACACATACTGGTGAGAAACCTTTTCAGTGTTCAATATGTACTGCAAAGTTCTCCCAAAAGGGTGCTCTGAATCTACACTTGAGAACACATACTGGTGAGAAGCCTTTTCAGTGTTCAATATGCTCTGCTAAATTCACTTCTAAGAGTGTTCTGAACTTACACATGAGAACACATACTGGTGAGAAACCTTTTCTATGTTCAATATGTTCTGCTAAATTCTCTCAAAAGTGTGGTCTGAATCTACACATGAGAACACATACTGGTGAGAAGCCTTTTCAGTGTTCAATATGTTCTGCTAAATGCACTCGTAAGAATGATCTGAACTTACACATGAGAACACATACTGGTGAGAAGCCTTTTCAGTGTTCAATATGTTCTGCTAAATGCACTCGTAAGAATGATCTGAACTTACATATGAGAACACATACTGGTGAGAAGCCTTTTCAGTGTTCAATATGTTCTGCTAAATTCTCTCATAAGTGTAATCTGAACTTACACATGAGAACACATACTGGTGAGAAGCCTTTTCAATGTTCAATATGTTCTGCTAAATGGACTCGTAAGAGTCATCTGAACTTACACATGAGAACACATACTGGTGAGAAACCTTTTCAGTGTTCAATATGTTCTGCTAAATTCTCTCATAAGTGTAATCTGAACATACACATGAGAACACATACTGGTGAGAAGCCGTTTCAGTGTTCAATTTGTTTTGCTAAATGGACTCGTAAGAGAGATCTGAACATACACATGAGAACACATACTGGTGAGAAGCCCTTTCAGTGTTCAATATGTTCTTCTAAATTTTCTCGGAAGGGTAATCTGAACATACACATGAGAACACATACTGGTGAGAAGCCTTTTTAGTGTTCATTATGTTATGCTTAATGCACTTGTAAGAATGATCTCAACTTACACATGGGAACACATACTGGTGAGAAGCCTTTTCAGTATCCAATATGTTCTGCTAAATGGACTATTATGAGGGATCTGAACCGCCACATGAGAATACATACTGGTGAGAAACCGTTTCAGTGTTCAATATGTTCTGTTAAATTCACATCGAAGAAAACTTTTACATGACACATCAGAACAGACAGATAAAAAGCCATTTTATTGTTCATTATATTCTGCTGAACTTGGTTTCAAGTATTGTTTAATCCATCTTATCATTGGCACATGGTGAGGAACATTTATGGTTTTCATACCCTTTTTGCGGTTTTGCTAAAATGCTTCGTTCTTTTTTACGAATTGCAATACCGAGAAAATTTTCTGAATATATATTTACTAGAGACAGAACATTTGATTCTTTGGTATGTCAATATCTTTCGATACTGTGACGTATCAAGCACCGTCCTCTGTATCTTCCTCATCTTTTTCTCCCTGTCATCCACCTTTCTTCCTCCCCTTACATGCCATTGAAAGGGGAAGTGGTTATTTAGCAACAATCGTGGAGTTATTTCGTCCTCTGTATCTTCCTCCTCTTTGTCTCTCTGTCATCCACCTTTCTTCCTCCCTTGACATGCCATTGAAAGGGGATGTGGTTATTTAGCAACAATCATGGATATATTACATCCTCTTTATTTTCCTCCTTTTTGTCTCTGTCATCCACCTTTCTTTTTCCCTTTAAATGGCATTGAAAGGGGAAGCGGTTATTTAGCAACAATCATGGAGATATTGTGTCCTCCGTATCTTCCTCCTCTTTGTCTCTCTGTCATCCACCTTTCTTCCTCCCCTTGCATGCCATTGAAAGGGGATGCAGTTATTTGGCAACAATCGTGGATATATTGTGTCCTCTGTATCTTCTTCCTCTTTGTCTCTCTGTATCCACCTTTCTTCCTCCCCTTACACAATTGATGCAAGAAGGGAAGCGTTTATTTAGCAACCGTCATTAAGATATTGCGTCCTCTGTATCTTCATCCTCTTTGTCTCTCTGTCATCCACCTTTTTTCCTCCCCTTTACATGCCATTGAAAGGGGGAGCGGTTATTTAGCAACAATCATGGCGATATTGTTTCCTCTGTATCTTCCTAATTTTTGTCTCTCTGTCATCCACCTTTCTTCCTCCCTTTTCATGCCATTGTAACGGGAAGAGGAAATATTTAGCATACATCATGGAGATATTGCACACTCCGTATCTTCCTCCTCTTTGTCTCTCTGTCATTCACCTTTCTTCCTCCCCTTACACAATTGATGCAAGAAGGGAAGCGTTTATTTAGCAACCGTCATTAAGATATTTTGTCCTCTGTATCTTCCTCGTCTTTGTCACTCTATCATCCACCTTTCTTCCTCCTCTTACACAATTAATGCAAGAAGGGGAAGCGGTTATTTAGCAATAATCATGGAGATATTACGTCCTCTGTATCTTCCTTCTCTTTGTCATCCACCTTTCTTCCTCCCTTATATGCCTTTGAAAGGGGAAGCGGTTATTTCCAACAATCGTGGAGATATTGCGTCCTCTGTATCTTCCTCCTCTTTATGTCTTTGTTATCCACCTTTCTGCCTCCCTTTCTATGCCATTGAAGGGAAGTGGTTATTTAGCAACAATCATGGAGTTATTTCGTCCTCTGTATCTTCTTCCTTTTTGTCTCTCTGTCATCCACTTTTCTTCCTCACCTAACACACTTGTTGCAATAAGGGGAAAGAGTTATTTAGCAACCATCATGGAGATATTCCGTCGTCTCTTTCTTCCTCCTCTTTGTCTCTCTGTCATACACCTTTTGTCCTTCCTTTACATGCCATTGAAAGTGTAGAGGTTATTTAGCATCATTCATGGAGATATTGCGTCCTTTGTATCTTCCTCTTCTTTGTCTCTCTGTCATCCACCTTTCTTCCTCCCCTTACATGCCATTGAAAGGGGAAGTGGTTATTTAGCAACAATCATGGAGATAGTGCGTCCTCTGTATCTTCATCCGCTTTGTCTTACTGTCATCCACTATTCTGCCTTCCATTACATGCCATTGAAAGGGGATGCAGTTAAATGGCAACAATCATGGATATATTGATTCCTCTGTATCTTTCTACTCTTTGTCTCACTGTCATCCACCTTTCTTCCTCCCCTTACACACTTGATGCAAGATGGTGAAGTAGTTATTTAGCAACAATCATGGAGATATTGCATCCTCTGTATCTTCCTCCTCTTGATGTGTCTGTCATACATCTTTTTTCTTCCCTATACATGCTATTGAATGGGGAAGCGGTTATTTAGCAACAATCAATTAGAAATTGCATTATCTGTATCTTCCTCCTCTTTGTGTCTCTGGCATCCACCTTTCTTCCTCGCTTTTCATGCCTGTGTAAGGGGAAGTGGTTGTATTTAGCAACCATCATAAAGATATAGAGTCCTCTGTATCTTCCTTCTCTTTGTCTCTCTTTCATCCACCTTTCTTTTTCCCTTTACATGGCATTGAAGGGGGAAGCGGTTATGTAGCAACAATCAAGGAGATTTAGCGTCCTCTGTATCGTCCTCCTCTTTGTCTCTCTGTCCATCACCTTACTTCCTCCCTTTACATGCCATTGAAAAGGGAAGCGATTATTTAGCACTAATCATGGAGTTATTGCATCCTCAGTATCTTCCTCCTTTTTCTCTCTCTGTCATCCACCTTTCTTCCTCCCTTTACATACCATTGAATGGGGAAGTGGTTATTTAGCAACAATCATGGAGTTATTGTGTCATCTGTTTCTTCCTCCTCTTTTTCTCTCTGTCATCCACCTTTCTTCCTACCTTTACATGCCATTGAAAGGGGAAGTTATTATTTAGCAACACTCATGGAGATATTGTGTTCTCTGTATCTTTCTCCTCTTTGTCTCTCTGTCATCCACCTTTCTTCCTACCTTTACATGCCATTGAAAGGGGAAGTGATTATTTAGCAACACTCATGGAGATATTGCGTCCTTTGTATATTTCTCTTCTTTGTCTCTCTGTCATCCATCTTTCTTCCTCCCTATACATACCATTGAAAGGGGAAGAGGTTATTTAGCAACAATCATGTATGTTTATTGTTTTCTCTGTCACATCCCTATCTTCCTTTATGCCTTTAAAGTTACATCAACAATCATGATATTGTCTCTGTCTCCCTCTTCTTCATCATACCCATTGAAATTGAAGAACGTTACTTAGCAACAATCATGGAGTATTGTTCCTCTGTATCTTCCTCTCTTTGTCTCTTTCATCCATCTTTTCTTCTCCCTTGACCCTTTCCATTGAAAGGGGAACAGTTATTTAGCAACAATCGTGGAGCTTTATTGTCCCTTTGTATCTTCCTCTCTTTGTCTCTTTGTCATCCACCTTACTTCCTTCCTTACATCCTTGATGCAAGCGGGGAGCGGTTATTTACAACAATCATGAGATATTCCATCCTCTTTTTCTTCCCCTCTTTGTCTCTCTGTCATCCACCTTCCTTCCTCCTTTCATGCCATTGAAATTGGTAGTGTTATTTATCAACATCCATGCGGGTATTGTGTCCTCTTTTCTTACACCTCTTTGTCTCTCTGTCATCTCCTTTCTTCCTACCTTTACATTGCATTGATAGGGGAAGTTATTATTTAGCAACTATCATGAGATATTGTGTCCTCTTATCTTCCTCCTCTTTGTCTCTCTGTCATGTCCCTCTTTCCTCCCCTTTACACCTGATGCCATGATGGGGAAGCGGTTATTTACAACATCATGACAGATATTGCGTCCTCTGTATCTTCCTCCTTTTGTGTCTCTGTCACCACCTTTCATCCTACTTTACATACCATTGAATGGGGAAGCGTTATTTATCGAACATCATCAGATATTGGTCCTCGTATCTTCCTCCTTTTGTCTCCTTTCATCCACCTTTCTTCCTCCCCTTCCGACATTGTAAGGGAAGAGTTATTTAGCAACAATCTGAGATATGTGCCTCTTATCTTCCTCCTCTTTGTCTCTCTGTCATCCACCTTCCCTTCCTCCGCTTACACACTTGATGCAAGAAGGGTAAGCGGTTATTTAAGCAACAATCTGGAGATATTCATCGTCCTTTTTCTTCCTCCTCTTTGTCTCTGTCATGCACCTTTCTTCCTCCTTACATGCCATTGAAAAGGGTAGTGGTTATTTAACAACAATCACAGAGATTTGTGTCCTCTGTTTCATCCTCATCTTTGTCTTTCTGTCATCCACATTTCTTCCTCCCTTGACATACCATTGAAAAGGGGAATGTGGTATTTAGCAACAATAATGGAGAAATTGCTGTCATCTGTTTCTTCCTCCTTTGTCTCTCTGTCATCCCACATTTCGTCCTCCCTTTCATCCCATTGAAAGGGGAAAGCGTTATTAGCAAAATCATGGAGATATTGCTTTCTCGGTATCTTCCTCCGCTTTGTCTCTCATCATCCCCTTCTTCCTCCCTTTACATGCCATTGAAGGGGAACGTTATGTAGCAACAATTAAGGAGATATTGCGTCCTCAGTATCTGCCTCCTCTTTGTCTCTTTGTCATCCACTTACTTCTCCCTTTACATGCCATTGAAAGTGGAAGCTGTTATTTAGCAACAATAATGGAGATATTGTGTCCTCAGTATCTCCCTCTTCTTTGTCTTTGTCATCCACCTATCTTCCTCCCTTCACATGCCATTGAAAGGAGAAGTGGTTACTTAGCAACAATCATGGAGATATTGTGTCCTCTGTATCTTCCTCCTCTTTGTCTCTCTGTCATCCACCTTTCATTCTCCTTTTACATACCATTGAATGGGGAAGCGATTATTTAGCATCAATCATGGAGATATTGCATCCTCTGTATCTTCCTTCTCTTTGTCTCTCTGTCATCAACCTTTCTTCCTCCCCTTATACACTTGATGCATGAAGGGAATCTTTTATATAGCAATAATCGTGAAGATATTGCATCTTCTGTATCATCCTCCTCTTCGTCTCTCTCTCTGCCAAATTTCTTCCTCCCCTTACATGCCTTGGAAAGAGGAAGCGTTTATTTAGAAACAATCATAGTGATATTCCGTCCTCTGTATCTTCCTCCTTTTTGTCTCCTTGTCATCCACCTTTCTTCCTCCCCTTTCATGCCATTGTAATGTGAAACTGTTATTTAGCAACCATCATGGTGATATTTCTCCTCTGTATCTTCCTCCTCTTTGTCTCTCTATCATCCACCTTTCTTCATCCTCTTACACAATTAATGCAAGAAGGGGAATGGTTTTTTTAGCAACAATCATGGAGATATTGCATCCGCTGTATCTTTCTCCTCTTTGTCTCTCTTGTCAACCACCTTTTTTCCTCCCCTTACATGCCATTGAAAGTGGGAGAGGTTATTTAGCAACAATCATGGCGATATTCCATCCTCTGTATCTTCCTCCTTTTGTCTCTCTGTCATCCACCTTTCTTCCTCCCATTTCATGTCATTGTAAGGGGAAGTGGTTATATTTAGCATCCATCATGGAGATATTGCGTCCTCTGTGTAATCCTTCTCTTTGTCTGTCTGTCATCATCCTTTCTTCCTCCCCTTATACACTTGATGCACGAAGGGAATAGATTATATAGCAATAATCATGAAGATATTGCATCCTCTGTATCTTCCTCCTCTTTCTCTCTCTGTCATGCACCATTCTTCCTCCTCTTACACACATGATGCAAGAAGGGAAGAGTTTATTTAGCAACAGTAATGAAGATATTGCATCCTCTGTATCTTCCTCCTGTTTGTCTCTCTGTCATTTGTCTTTCTTCCTCTCCTTACACACTTGATGCATGATGGTGAAGCGGTTATTTAGCAACCATCATGAAGATATCGCATCCTCTATATCTTCCTGCTCTTTGTCACTCTGTCATCCACCTTTCTTCCTCCCCTTTTTTTGCCATTTAAAGGGGAAGCGGTTATTAAGGATCAATCATGCAGATATTGCATCATCTGTATCTTCCTCCTTTTGTCTCTGTCATCCACCTTTCATCCTCTCTTTCAAAACCATTGAATGGGAAAGCGGTTATTTATCGTCCACCATGCAGATATTGCGGCCTCTGTATCTTCCTCCTCTTTGTCTCTCAGTCATTCAACTTTTCTTCATCCCTTGACTCTGCCATTGAAAGGGGAAGAGGTTATTTAGCAACAATAATAGCCATATTCCATCAACTTCTTCTTCCTCCTCTTTGTCACTCTGTCATCCACCTTCCTTCCTTCCTTTACATGCCATTGAAAGGGATAGTGGTTATTTATCAACAATCATAGAGATATTGTGTCCTCTGTTTCGTATTCCTCTCTGTCATCCACCTATCTTTCTCCCTATTCATTACTCAGAATGGGGAGCGGATATTTATCAACAATCATGGAGATTTTGCATGCTCTGTATCTTACTCCTCTTTGTCTCTCTGTCATCCACTTTTCTTCCTCCCTTGACATGCCATTGAATGGGGATGTGGTTATTTATCAACAATCATATAGATATTGTGTCCTCTGTATCTTCCTACTATTTGTCTCTCATTCATCCACCTTTCTTCCTCCTCTTACACACTTGATGCAAGAAGGGGAAACGGTAATTTAGCAACAATCATGGAGATATACCGTCATCTGTTTCTTCCTCCTCTTTGTCTCTCTGTCATCCACTTTTTTTCCTCCCTTTACATGCCATTATAAGGGGAAGCGGTTATTTAGCAACCATCAAAGAGATATTGCGTCCTTTGTATATTTCTCTTCTTTGTCTCTCTCTGTCATCCATCTTTCTTCCTCCCTATACATACCATTGAAAGTGGAAAAGGTTATTTAGCAACAATAATGTAGATATTAGGTCACCTGTATTTTCCTCCTCTTTGTCTCTCTGCCATCCACATTTCTTCATCCCTTTACATGACATTGAAAGGGGAAAGCGGTTATTTAGCAACAATCTTGGAGATATTTCTGTCTCTGTATCTTCCTCCTCTTTGTCTCTCAGTCATTCAACTTTTCTTCATCCCTTGACTCTGCCATTGAAAGGGGTAGAGGTTATTTAGCAACAATCATGGAGCTTATTGTCCTCTGTATCATCCTGTTATTTGTCTCTTTGTCATCCACCCTACTTCCTCCCCTTACAAACTTATTGCAAGAAGGGAAGAGTTTATTTAGCAACAGTCATGAAGATATTGCGTCCTCTGTATCTTCCTCCTTTTGGTCTTTCTGTCATCCAACTTTATTCCTCCCCTTACATGCCATTGGAAGGAGTAAAGGGTTATATAGCAACAACCATGGAGATATTGTGTCCTCTGTATCTTCCTCCTCTTTGTCTCTATGTCATCCACCTTTTGTCCTCCCTTTTCATGCCATTGTAAGGGGAAGTGGTTATTTAGCATCAGTCATGGAGATATTGTATCCTTTGCATCTTCCTCCTCTTTGTCTCTCTGTCATTAATATTTTTTTTCCCTTTAAATGCCATCGAAAGGGGAAGCATTTTTTTTGCAACAATCATGGAGTAATTCCGTTCGCTGTTTCTTCCTCCTCTTTGTCTCTCTGTCATCACCTTTCTTCCTCCCTTTACATGCCATTATAAGGGGAAGCGGTTATTTAGCAACCATCAAAGAGATATTGCGTTCTTTGTATATTTCTCTTCTTTGTCTCTCTCTGTCATCCATCTTTCTTCCTCCCTATACATACCTTTGAAAGGGGAAAAGGTTATTTAGCAACAATCATGTAGATATTCGGTCACCTGTATTTTCCTCCTCTTTGTCTCTCTGCCATCCACATTTCTTCATCCCTTTACATGCCAGTAAAGGGGGAAGCGGTTATGTAGCAACAATCAAGGAGATATAGCGTCCTTTGTATCTTCCTCCTCTTTGTCTCTCTGTCATCCACCTTTCTTCCTCCCCTTACATGCCATTGAAAAGGGATGCAGTTATTTGGCAACAATCATGGATATATTGTGTCCTCTGTATCTTCCCCCTCTTTGTATCTCAGTTATCCACCTTTCTTCCTTCCATTACATGCCATTGAAGTGGGAAGCTGTTATTTAGCAACAATCATGGATATATATTGCTTCCTCTGTATCTTCCTCCTCTTTGTCTCTCTGTCATGCACCATTCTTCCTCCTCTTACACACATGATGCAAGAAGGGGAAGCGGTTATTTAGCAACCGTCATGAAGATATTGCGTCCTTTGTATCTTCCTCCTTTTGGTCTCTCTGTCATCCAACTTTATTCCTCCCCTTACATGCCATTGAAATAAGTAAAGGGTTATTTAGCAACAATCATGGAGATATACCGTCATCTGTTTCTTCCTCCTCTTTGTCTCTCTGTCATCCACTTTATTTCCTTCCTTTACATGCCATTGAAAGGGGATGTGATTATTTAGCAACACTCATGGAGATATTGTGTCCTCTTTATTTTCCTCCTCTTTGTCTCTCTGTAATTTGTCTTTCTTCCTCCCCTTACTCACTTGATGCATGATGGGGAAGTGGTTATTTAGCAACCATCATGAAGATATTGTGTCCTCTGTTGTATTTTCCTCCTCTTTGTGTCTCTGTCATCTACCTTTCATCCTCCCTTTACATACCATTGAATGGGGAAGCGGTTATTTATCGACCATCATGCAGATATCACGTCCTCTGTATCTTCCTCCTCTTTGTCTCTCTGTCATCCACCTTTTGTCCTCCCTTTTCATGCCATTCTAAGGGAAGTGGTTATTTAGCATCAGTCATGGAGATATTGTATCCTTTGCATCTTCCTCCTCTTTGTCTCTCGGTCATTAATATTTCTTTTTCCCTTTAAATACCATCGAAAGGGGAAGGTTTTTTTTGCAACAATCATGGAGTTATTCCGTCCTGTGTTTCTTCCTCCTCTTTGTCTCTCTGTCATCCACCTTACTTCTTCCCCTTACACACTTGATGCAAGAAGGTAAGAGTTTATTTAGCAACAGTCATTAAGATATTGCGTCCTCTGTATCTTCCTCCTCTTTGTCTCTCTCTCTTCCACCTTTCTTCCTCCCTTTACATGCCTTGGAAAAGGGAAGCGTTTATTTAGCAACAATCATGGTGACATTCCGTCCTCTGTATCTTCCTCCTTTTTGTCTCTCTGTCATCCACCTTTCTTCCTCCCTTTTCATTACATTGTAAGGGGAAGTATATATATTTAGCATCCATCATGGAGATATTGCATCCTCTGTATCTTCCTCCTATTGTGTCCTCTGTTGTATTTTCCTCCTCTTTGTGTCTCTGTCATCTACCTTTCATCCTCCCTTTACATACCATTGAATGGGGAAGCGGTTATTTATCGACCATCATGCAGATATCACGTCCTCTGTATCTTCCTCCTCTTTGTCTCTCTGTCATCCACCTTTTGTCCTCCCTTTTCATCCCATTGAAAGGGGAAGCAGTTATTTAGCAACAATCATGGAGATATTGCGTCCTCTGTATCTTCCTCCGCTTTGTCTCTCTGTCATCCAACTTTATTCCTCCCCTTACATGCCTTTGGAAGGAGTAAAGGGTTATATAGCAACAACCATGGAGATATTGTGTCCTCTGCATCTTTCTCCTCTTTGTCTTTTTGTCATCAACCTTTCTTCCTCCCCTTATACACTTGATGCACAATGGGAATCGTTTTTATAGCAATAATCATGAAGATATTGCATCCTCTATATCTTCCTCCTCTTTGTCACTCTGTCATCCACCTTTCTTCCTTCCTTTACTTGCCATTGAAAGGGGAAGCGGTTATTTAGGACCAAACATGCAGATTTTGCATTCTCTGTATCTTCCTCCTCTTTGTCTCTCTGTCATCCACCTTTTTTCCTCTCTTTTCATGATATTGTAAGGGGAAGTGGTTAATTAGGAACAATCAAGGAGATATAGCGTCCTATGTATCTTCCTTCTCTTTGTCTCTCTGTCATCAACCTTTCTTTTTCCCTTTATATGCCATTGAAAGGGGAAGCATTTTTTAAGCAACAATCATGGAGATATTCCGTCCTCTCTATCTTCCTCCTCTTTGTCTCTCTGCCACCCACATTTCTTCATCCCTTTACATGCCATTGAAAGGGGATTGCGGTTATTTAGCAAAAATCTTGGAGATATTGCGGTCTCTGTATCTTCCTCCTCTTTGTCTCTCAGTCATTCAACTTTTCTTCATTCCTTGACATGCCTTTGAAAGGGGAAGAAGTTATTTAGCAACAATCATGGAGCTTTATTGTCCTCTGTATCTTCCTCTTCTTTCTCTCTCAGTCATCCACCTATCTTCCTCCCTTTACATGCCATTGAAAGGAGAAGCGGTTATTTTGCAACAATCATGGAGATATTGTGTCCTCTGTATCTTCCTCTTCTTTGTCTCTCAGTCATTCAACTTTTCTTCATCCCTTGACTCTGCCATTGAAAGGGGTATAGGTTATTTAGCAACAATCATGGAGCTTTATTGTCCTCTGTATCTTCCTCCTCTTTGTCTCTCAGTTATTCAACTTGTCTTCTTTCCTTGACATGCCATTGAAAGGGGAAGAGGTTATTTAGCAACAATCATGGCCATATTCCATCAACTTTTTCTTCCTCCTCTTTGTCTCTCTGTCATCCACCTTCCTTCCTTCTTTTACATGCCATTGAAACGGGTAGTGGTTATTTATCAACAATCATGGAGATATTGTGTCATCTGTTTCGTATTCCTCTCTGTCTCTCTGTCATCCACCTATCTTTCTCCCTTTTCATTACTCAGAATGGGGAGCGGATATTTATCAACAATCATGGAGATTTTGCATGCTCTGTATCTTACTCCTCTTTGTCTCTCTGTCATCCACTTTTCTTCCTCCCTTGTCATGCCATTGAATGGGGATGTGGTTATTTAACAACCATCATGGAGATATACCGTCATCTGTTTCTTCCTCCTCTTTGCCTTCTGTCATCCACTTTTTTTCCTTCCTTTGCATGCCATTGAAAGGGTAAGTGATTATTTAGCAACACTGATGGAGATATTGTGTTCTCTTTATCTTCCTCCTCTTTGTCTTTCTTCCACCCCTTACACACTTGATGCATGATGGGGAAGCGGTTATTTAGCAACCATCATGAATATATTGCGTCCTCTGTATCGTCCGGCCCTATAAGTCTCTGTCATCTACCTTTCATCCTCCCTTTACATACCATTGAATGGGGAAGCGGTTATTTATCGACCATCATGCAGATATTACGTCCTCTGTATCTTCCTCCTCTTTGTCTCTTTGTCATCCACCTTACTTCCTCCCCTTACACACTTGATGCAAGAAGGGAAGAGTTTATTTAGCAACAGTCATTAAGATATTGCGTCCTCTGTATCTTCCTCCTCTTGATCGCTCTGTCATCCAACTTTCTCCCTCCCCTTAATTGCCATTGAAAGGGGAAGTGATTATTTAGCAACAATCATGGAGATATTGTGTACTCTGTATCTTCCTCCTCTTTGTCTCTCTGTCATCCTCCCTTCATTCTCCTTTTACATACCATTGAATGGGGAAGCGATTATTTAGCAACCATCATGGAGATATTGCATCCTCTGTATCTTCCTCCTCTTTGTCTCTCTGCCATCCACATTTCTTCATCCCTTTACATGCCATTGAAAAGGGAATGCGGTTATTTAGCAACAATCATGGAGCTTTATTGTCCTCTGTATCTTCCTCCTCTTTGTCTCTCAGTTATTCAACTTGTCTTCTTTTCTTGACATGCCTTTGATAGGGGAAGAGGTTATTTAGCAACAATCATGGAGGTTTATTGTCCTTTGTATTTTCCTCCTCTTTGTCTCTCAGTCATTCAACTAGTCTTCTTTCCTTGACATGCCTTTGTAAGGGGAAGAGTTTATTTAGCAACAATCATGGAGCTTTATTATCCTGTATCTTCCTCTTCTTTGTCTCTCAGTCATCAACCTATCTTCCTCCCTTTACATGCCATTGAAAGGGGAAGCGTTTATTTAACAACAATCATGGAGAAATTGCGTGCTCTGTATCTTCCTCCTTTTGGTCTCTCTGTCATCCAACTTTATTCCTCCCCTTACATGCCATTGGAAGGAGTAAAGGGTTATATAGCAACAACCATGGAGATATTGTGTCCTCTGTATCTTCCTCCTCTTTGTCGTTCTGTCATCAACCTTTCTTCCTCCCCTTATACACTTGATGCACAAAGGGAATCGTTTATATAGCAATAATCATGAAGATATTGCATCCTCTATATCTTCCTCCTCTTTGTCACTCTGTCATCCACCTTTCTTCCTTCCCTTACTTGCCATTGAAAGGGAAGCGGTTATTTAGTACCAAACATGCAGATTTTGCATTCTCTGTATCTTCCTCCTCTTTGTCTCTCTGTCATCCACCTTTTTTCCTCTTTTCATGATATTTTAAGGGGAAGTGGTTAATTAGCAACATTCATAGAGATATAGCGTCCTCTGTATCTTCCTTCTCTTTGCCTCTCTGTCATCAACCTTTCTTTTTCCCTTTAAATGCTTGTGATAATGGAAGCATTTTTTAAGCAACAATCATGGAGATATTCCGTCCTCTGTTTCTTCCTCCTCTTTGTCTCTCTGTCATCACCTTTCTTCCTCCCTTTACATGCCATTATAAGGGGAAGCGGTTATTTAGCAACCATCAAAGAGATATTGCGTCCTTTGTATATTTCTCTTCTTTGTCTCTCTCTGTCATCCATCTTTCTTCCTCCCTATACATACCATTGAAAGGGGAAAAGGTTATTTAGCAACAATCATGGAGATATTCGGTCACCTGTATTTTCCTCTTTGTCTCTCTGCCATCCACATTTCTTCATCACTTTACATGCCATTGAAAGGAGAAAGCGGTTATTTAGCAACAATCTTGGAGATATTGCGGTCTCTGTATCTTCCTCCTCTTTGTCTCTCAATCATTCTACTTTTCTTCATTCCTTGACATGCCTTTGAATGGTGAAGAGGTTATTTAGCAACAATCATGGAGCTTTATTGTCCTCTGTATCTTCCTCTTCTTTGTCTCTCAGTCATCCACCTATCTTCATCCCTTTACATGCCATTGAAAGGGGAAAGCGGTTATTTAGCAACAATCTTGGAGATATTGCGGTCTCTGTATCGTCCTCCTCTTTGTCTCTCAGTCATTCAGTTTGTCTTCTTTCCTTGACATGCCTTTGAATGGGGAAGAGGTTATTTAGCAACAATCATGGAGCTTTATTGTCCTCTGTATCTTCCTCCTCTTTGTCTCTCAGTTATTCAACTTGTCTTCATTCCTTGACATGCCTTTGAAAGGGGAAGAGGTTATTTAGCAACAATCATGGAGCTTTATTGTCCTCTGTATCGTCCTCCTCTTTGTTTCTCAGTTATTCAACTGGTCTTCTTTACTTGACATGCCTTTGAAAGGGGAAGAAGTTATTTAGCAACAATCATGGAGCTTTATTGTCCTGTATCTTCCTCTTCTTTGTCTCTCAGTCATCCACCTATCTTCGTCCCTTTACATGCCATTGAAAGGAGAAGCGGTTATTTATCACAATCATGGAGATATTGTGTCCTCTGTATCTTCCTCCTCTTTGTCTCTCAGTCATTCAACTTTTCTTCATCCCTTGACTCTGTCATTGAAAGGGGGAAAAGGTTATTTAGCAACAATCATGGAGCTTTATTGTCCTCTGTATCATCCTGTTCTTTGTCTCTTTGTCATCCACCTTACTTCCTCCCCTTACAAACTTGATGCAAGAAGGGAAGTTTATTTAGCATCTGTCATGAAGATATTGCGTCCTCTGTATCTTCCTCCTTTTTCTCTCTCTGTCATTAACCTTTCTTCCTCCCTTTTCATTTCACTGTAAGGGGAAGTGGTTATATTTAGCATCCATCATGGAGATATTGCATCCTCTGTATCTTCCTCCTCTTTGTCTCTCTGCCACCCACATTTCTTCATCCCTTTACATGCCATTGAAAGGGGAATGCGGTTATTTAGCAACAATCTTGGAGATATTGCGGTCTCTGTATCTTCCTCCTCTTTGTCTCTCAGTCATTCAACTTGTCTTCTTTCCTTGACATGCTTTGAAAGGGGAAGAGGTTATTTAGCAACAATCATGGAGCTTTATTGTCCTCTGTATCTTCCTCCTCTTTGTCTCTCAGTTATTCAACTGGTCTTCTTTCCTTGACATGCGTTTGAAAGGGGAAGAGGTTATTTAGCAACAATCATGGAGGTTTATTGTCCTCTGTATCTTCCTCCTCTTTGTCTCTCAGTCATTCAACTTGTCTTCTTTCCTTGACATACCTTTGAAAGGGGAAGAGGTTATTTAGCAACAATCATGGAGCTTTATTGTCCTCTGTATCTTCCTCCTCTTTGTCTCTCAGTCATTCAACTTTTCTTCATTCCTTGACATGCCTTTGAAAGGGGAAGAGGTTATTTAGCTACAATCATGGAGGTTTATTGTCCTCTGTATCTTCCTCCTCTTTGTCTCTCAGTCATTCAACTTGTCTTCTTTCCTTGACATGCCCTTGAAAGGGGAAGAGGTTATTTAGCAACAATCATGGAGCTTTATTGTCCTCTGTATCTTCCTCCTCTTTGTCTCTCAGTCATTCAACTTGTCTTCTTTCCTTGACATGCCTTTGAAAGTGGAAGAGGTTATTTACCAACAATCATGGAGCTTTATTGTGCTGTATCTTCCTCTTCTTTGTCTCTCAGTCATCCACCTATCTTCCTCCCTTTACATGCCATTGAAAGGAGAAGCGGTTATTTAGCGACAATCATGGAGATATTGTGTCCTCTGTATCTTCCTCCTCTTTGTCTCTCAGTCATTCAACTTTTCTTCATCCCTTGACTCTGCCATTGAAAGGGGAAGAGGTTATTTAGCAACAATCATGGAGATATTCCATCAACTTTTTCTTCCTCCTCTTTGTCTCTCAGTCATCCACCTTACTTCCTCCCCTTACACACTTGATGCAAGAAGGGAAGAGTTTATTTAGCAACAGTCATTAAGATATTGCGTCCTCTGTATCTTCCTCCTCTTGATCTCTCTGTCATCCAACTTTCATTCTCTTTTACGTACCATTGAATGGGGAAGCGATTATTTAGCAACCATCATGGAGATATTGCATCCTCTGTATCTTCCTCCTCTTTGTCTCTCTGCCACTCACATTTTCTTCATCCCTTTACATGCCATTGAAAGGGGAATGCGGTTATATAGCAACAATCTTGGAGATATTGGTCTGTGTATCTTCCTCCTCTTTGTCTCTCAGTCATTCAACTTTTCTTCATTCCTTGACATGCCTTTGAAAGGGGAAGAGGTTATTTAGCAACAATCATGGAGGTTTATTGACCTCTGTATCTTCCTCTTCTTTGTCTCTCAGTCATCCACCTATCTTCATCCCTTTACATGCCATTGAAAGGGGAATGCGGTTATTTAGCAACAATCTTGGAGATATTGCGGTCTCTGTATCTTCCTCCTCTTTGTCTCTCAGTCATTCAACATGTCTTCTTTCCTTGACATGCCTTTGAAAGGGGAACATGTTATTTAGCAACAATCATGGAGCTTTATTGTCCTCTGTATCTTCCTCCTCTTTGTCTCTCAGTTATTCAACTTGTCTTCTTTCCTTGACATGCCTTTGAAAGGGGAAGAGGTTATTTAGCAACAATCATGGAGCTTTATTGTCCTCTGTATCTTCCTCCTCTTTGTCTCTCAGTTATTCAACTTGTCTTCATTCCTTGACATGCCTTTGAAAGGGGAAGAGGTTATTTAGCAACAATCATGGAGGTTTATTGTCCTCTGTATCTTCCTCCTCTTTGTCTCTCAGACATTCAACTTGTCTTCTTTCCTTGACATGCCTTTGAAAGGGGAAGAGGTTATTTAGCAACAATCTTGGAGGTTTATTGTCCTCTGTATCTTCCTCTCTCTTTGTCTCTCAGTCATTCACCTTTTCTTCATTCCTTGACATGCCTTTGAAAGGGGAAGAGGTTATTTAGCAACAATCATGGAGGTTTATTGTCCTCTGTATCTTCCTCCTCTTTGTCTCTCAGTCATTCAACTTGTCTTCTTTCCTTGACATGCCTTTGAAAGGGGAAGAGGTTATTTAGCAACAATCATGGAGCTTTATTGTCCTCTGTATCTTCCTCCTCTTTGTCTCTCAGTCATCCACCTATCTTCCTCCCTTTACATGCCATTGAAAGGAGAAGCGGTTATTTAGCGACAATCATGGAGATATTGTGTCCTCTGTATCTTCCTCCTCTTTGTCTCTCAGTCATTCAACTTTTCTTCATCCCTTGACTCTGCCATTGAAAGGGGAAGAGGTTATTTAGCAACAATCATGGAGATATTCCATCAACTTTTTCTTCCTCCTCTTTGTCTCTCAGTCATCCACCTTACTTCCTCCCCTTACACACTTGATGCAAGAAGGGAAGAGTTTATTTAGCAACAGTCATTAAGATATTGCGTCCTCTGTATCTTCCTCCTCTTGATCTCTCTGTCATCCAACTTTCATTCTCTTTTTACGTACCATAGAATGGGGAAGCGATTATTTAGCAACCATCATGGAGATATTGCATCCTCTGTATCTTCCTCCTCTTTGTCTCTCTGCCACTCACATTTCTTCATCCCTTTACATGCCATTGAAAGGGGAATGCGGTTATTTAGCAACAATCTTGGAGATATTGCGGTCTGTGTATCTTCCTCCTCTTTGTCTCTCAGTCATTCAACTTTTCTTCATTCCTTGACATGCCTTTGAAAGGGGAAGAGGTTATTTAGCAACAATCATGGAGGTTTATTGTCCTCTGTATCTTCCTCCTCTTTGTCTCTCAGTCATTCAACTTGTCTTCTTTCCTTGACATGCCTTTGAAAGGGGAAGAGGTTATTTAGCAACAATCATGGAGGTTTATTGACCTCTGTATCTTCCTCTTCTTTGTCTCTCAGTCATCCACCTATCTTCATCCCTTTACATGCCATTGAAAGGGGAATGCGGTTATTTAGCAACAATCTTGGAGATATTGCGGTCTCTGTATCTTCCTCCTCTTTGTCTCTCAGACATTCAACTTGTCTTCTTTCCTTGACATGCCTTTGAAAGGGGAAGAGGGTATTTAGCAACAATCATGGAGCTTTAATGGCCTGTATCTTCCTCTTCTTTGTCTCAGTCATCCACCTATCTTCCTCCCTTTACATGCCATTGAAAGGAGAAGCGGTTATTTAGCAACAATCATGGAGATATTGTGTCCTCTGTATCTTTCTCCTCTTTGTCTCTCTGTCATCCACCTTTCTTCCTCCGATTACACACTTGATGCAAGAAGGGGAAACGGTTATTTAGCAACAATCATGGAGATATTCCATCCTCTTTTTCTTCCTCCTCTTTGTCTCTCTGTCATCCACCTTCCTTCCTTCCTTTATATGCCATTGAAAGGGGTAGTGGTTATTTATCAACAATTATAGAGATATTGTGTCCTCTGATTTGTATTCCTCTCTGTCTCTCTGTCATCCACCTATCTTTCTCCCTTTTCATTACTCAGAATGGGGAGCGGATATTTATCAACAATCATGGAGATTTTGCATACTCTGTATCTTACTCCTCTTTGTCTCTCTGTCATCCACTTTTCTTCCTCCCTTGACATACCATTGAATGGGGATGTGGTTATTTAGCAACAATCATGGAGAAATTGCGTCCTCTGTATCTTCCTCCGCTTTGTCTCTCTGTCGTCAACCTTTCTTCCTCCCCTTATACACTTGATGCACAAAGGGAATCGTTTATATAGCAATAATCATGAAGATATTGCATCCTCTATATCTTCCTCCTCTTTGTGACTATGTCATCCACCTTTCTTCCTTCCCTTGCTTGCCATTGAAAGGGGAAGCGGTTATTTAGGACCAAACATGCAAATTTTGCATTCTCTGTATCTTTCTCCTCTTTGTCTCTCTGTCATCCACCTTTCATCCTCCCTTTACATACCATTGAATGGGGAAGCGGTTATTTATCGACCATCAAGCAGATATTGCGGCCTCTGTATCTTCCTCCTCTTTGTCTCTCTGTCATCCACCTTTTGTCCTCCCTTTTCATGCCATTGTAAGGGGAAGTGGTTATATTTAGCATCCATCATGCAGATATTGCTTCCTCTGTATCTTCCTTCTCTTTGTCTCTCTGTCATCAACCTTTCTTTTTCCCTTTATATGCCATTGAAAGGGGAAGCTTTTTTTAAGCAACAATCATGGAGATATTCCGTCCTCTGTTTCTTCCTCCTCTTTGTCTCTCTGTCATCACCTTTCTTCCTCCCTTTACATGCCATTATAAGAGGAAGCGGTTATTTAGCAACCATCAAAGAGATATTGCGTCCTTTGTATATTTCTCTTCTTTGTCTCTCTCTGTCATCCATCTTTCTTCCTCCCTATACATACCATTGAAAGGGGAAAATGTTATTTAGCAACAATCATGTAGATATTCGGTCACCTGTATTTTCCTCCTCTTTGTATCTCTGCCATCCACATTTCTTGATCCCTTTACATGCCATTGAAAGGGGAATGCAGTTATTTAGCAACAATCTTGGAGATATTGCGGTCTCTGTATATTCCTCCTCTTTGTCTCTCAGTCATTCACCTTTTCTTCATTCCTTGACATGTCTTTGAAAGGGGAAGAGGTTATTTAGCAACAATCATGGACCTTTATTGTCCTCTGTATCTTCCTCCTCTTTATCTCTCAGTCATTCAACTTTTCTTCATTCCTTGACATGCCTTTGAAAGGGGAAGAGGTTATTTAACAACAATCATGGAGGTTTATTGTCCTCTGTATCTTCCTCCTCTTTGTCTCTCAGTCATTCAACTTTTCTTCATTCCTTGACATGCCTTTGAAAGGGGAAGAGGTTATTTAGCAACAATCATGGACGTTTATTGTCCTCTGTATCTTCCTCCTCTTTGTCTCTCAGTCATTCAACTTGTCTTCTTTCCTTGAAATGCCTTTGAAAGGGAAGAATTTATTTAGCAACAATCATGGAGCTTTATTGTCCTCTGTATCTTCCTCCTCTTTGTCTCTCAGTTATTCAACTTGTCTTCTTTCCTTGACATGCCTTTGAAAGGGGAAGAGGTTATTTAGCAACAATCATGGAACTTTATTGTCCTCTGTATCTTCCTCTTCTTTGTCTCTCAGTCATTGAACTTTTCTTCATTCCTTGACATGCCTTTGAAAGGGGAAGAGGTTATTTAGCAACAATCATGGAGCTTTATTGTCCTCTGTATCTTCCTCCTCTTTGTCTCTCAGTCATTCAACTTGTCTTCTTTCCTTGACATGCCTTTGAAAGGGGAAGAGGTTATTTAGCAACAATCATGGAGCTTTATTGTCCTCTGTATCTTCCTCCTCTTTGTCTCTCAGTTATTCAACTTGTCTTCTTTCCTTGACATGCCTTTGAAAGGGGAAGAGGTTATTTAGCAACAATCATGGAGCTTTATTGTCCTCTGTATCTTCCTCTTCTTTGTCTCTCAGTCATTGAACTTTTCTTCATTCCTTGACATGCCTTTGAAAGGGGAAGAGGTTATTTAGCAACAATCATGGAGCATTATTGTCCTCTGTATCTTCCTCCTCTTTGTCTCTCAGTTATTCAACTTGTCTTCTTTCCTTGACATGCCTTTGAAAGGGGAAGAGGTTATTTAGCAACAATCATGGAGCTTTATTGTCCTCTGTATCTTCCTCCTCTTTGTCTCTCAGTCATTCATCTTGTCTTCTTTCCTTGACATACCTTTGAAAGGGGAAGAGGTTATTTAGCAACAATCATGGAGCTTTATTGTCCTGTATCTTCCTCTTCTTTGTCTCTCAGTCATCCACCTATCTTCCTCCCCTTACATGCCATTGGAAGGAGTAAAGGGTTATATAGCAACAACCATGGAGATATTGTGTCCTCTGTATCTTCCTCCTCTTTGTCTCTCTGTCATCCACCTTTCTTCCTCCTCTTACACACTTGATGCAAGAAGGGGATACGGTAATTTATCAACAATCATGGAGATATTCCATCCTCTTTTTCTTCCTTCTCTTTGACTCTCTGTCATCCACCTTCCTTCCTTCCTTTCTTTACATGCCATTGAAAGGGATAGTGGTTATTTATCAACAATCATAGAGATATTGTGTCCTCTGTTTCGTATTCCTCTCTGTCATCCACCTATCTTTCTCCCTTTTCATCACTCAGAATGGGGAGCGGATATTTATCAACAATCATGGAGATTTTGCATGCTCTGTATCTTACTCCTCTTTGTCTCTCTGTCATCCACTTTTCTTCCTCCCTTGACATGCCATTGATTGGGAATGTGGTTATTTAGTAACAATCATGATGATATACCGTCATCTGTTTCTTCCTCCTCTTTGTCTCTCTGTCATCCACTTTTTTTCCTTCCTTGACATGCCATTGAAAGGGGAAATGATTGTTTAGCAACACTCATGGAGATATTGTGTCCTCTTTATCTTCCTCCTCTTTTCTCTCTGTCATTTGTCTTTCTTCCTCCCCTTACTAACTTGATGCATGATGGGGAAGCGGTTATTTAGCAACCATCATGAAGATATTGCATCCTCTGTATCTTCCTCCTCTTTGTGTCTCTGTCATTAACCACCTTTCATCCTCCCTTTACATACCGTTGAATGGGGAAGCGGTTATTTATCGACCATCATGCAGATATTACGTCCTCTGTATCTTCCTCCTCTTTGTCTCTCTGTCATCCACCTTTTGTTCTCCCTTTTCATGCCATTGTAAGGGGAAGTGGTTATTTAGCAACAGTCATGGAGATATTGTATCATTTGCATCTTCCTCCTCTTTGTCTCTCTGTCATCAATATTTCTTTTTCCCTTTATATGCCATTGAAAGGGGAAGTTTTTTTTTTGCAACAATCATGGAGTTATTCCGTCCTCCTTTTCTTCCTCCTCTTTGTCTCTTTGTCATCCATCTATCTTCCTCCCCTTACACACTTGATTCAAGAAGGGAAGAGTTTATTTAGCAACAGTCATGAAGATATTGCGTCCTCTGTATCTTCCTCCTTTTGGTCTTTCTGTCATCCAACTTTATTATTCCCCTTACATGCCATTGGAAGGAGTAAAGTGTTATATAGCAACAACTATGGAGATATTGTGTCCTGTGTATCTTCCTCCTCTTTGTCTCTCTGTCATCCACCTTTCTTCCTCCTCTTACACACTTGATGCAAGAAGGGGAAACGGTGATTTAGCAACAATCATGTAGATTTTCCATCCTCTTTTTCTTCCTCCTCTTTGTCTCTCCGTCATTCACATTCCTTCCTTCCTTTACATGTCATTGAAAGGGATAGTGGTTATTTATCAACAATCATAGAGATATTGTGTCCTCTGTTTCGTATTCCTCTCTGTTATCCACCTAACTTTCTCCCTTTTCGTTACTCAGAATGGGGAGCGGATATTTATCAACAATCATGGAGATTTTGCTTGCTCTGTATCTTACTCCTCTTTGTCTCTCTGTCATCCACTTTTCTTCCTCCCTTGACATGACATTGAATGGGGATGTGATTATTTAGCAACAATCATGTAGATATTCGGTCACCTGTATTTTCCTCCTCTATGTCTCTCTGCCATCCACATTTCTTCATCCCTTTACATGCCATTGAAAGGGGAAGCGATTATTTAGCAACAATCATGGAGATATTGTGTACTCTGTATCTTCCTCCTCTTTGTCTCTGTCATCCACCTATCATTCTCTTTTTACATACCATTGAATGGGGAAGCGATTATTTAGCAACCATCATGGAGATATTGCATCCTCTGTATCTTTCTCCTCTTTGTCTCTCTCTCTTCCACCTTTCTTCCTCCCCTTACATGCCTTGGAAAGGGGACGTGTTTATTTAGCAACAATCATGGTGATATTCCGTCCTCTGTATCTTCCTCCTTTTTGTCTCTCTGTGATCCACCTTTCTTCCTCCCTTTTCATTACATTGTATGGGGAAGTGGTTATATTTAGCATCCATCATGGAGCTTTATTGTCCTCTGTATCTTCCTCCTCTTTGTCATCCACATTTCTTCCTCCCTTTTCTTCCCATTAAAAGAGGAAGCGATTATTTAGCAACAATCATGGAGATATTGTGTACTCTGTATCTTCCTCCTCTTTGTCTCTCTGTCATCCACCTTTCATTCTCTTTTTACATACCATTGAATGGGGAAGCGATTATTTAGCAACCATCATGGAGATATTGCATCCTCTTTATCTTTCTCCTCTTTGTCTCTCTCTCTTCCACCTTTCTTCCTCCCCTTACATGCCATTGAAACGGGATGTGGTTATATTTAGCGTCCATCATGGAGATATTGCGTCCTCTGTATCTTCCTCCTTTTTGTCTCTTTGTCATCCACATTTCTTCCTCCCCTTTTCATTCCATTGAAAGGGGAAGCAGTTATTTAGCAACAAGCATGGAGAAATTGCATCCTCTGTATCTTCCTTCTCTTTGTCTCTCTGTCATCAACCTTTCTTCCTCCCCTTATACACTTGATGCACGAAGGGAATCGTTTATATATTAATAATCATGAAGATATTGCATCCTCTAAATCTTCCTCCTCTTTGTCACTTTGTCATCCACCATTCTTCCTCCCTTACTTGCCATTGAAAGGGGAAGCGGTTATTTAGGACCGAACATGCAGATATTGCATTCTCTGTATCTTCCTCCCCTTTGTCTCTCTGTCATCCACCTTTCATCCTCCCTTTTCATTCCATTGAATGGGGAAGCGGTTATTTATCGACCTTCATGCAGATATTGCTGCCACTGTATCTTCCTCCTCTTTGTCTCTCTGTTACCCACCTTTTTCCTCTCTTTACATGCCATTGCAAGAGGAAGTGGTTAATTAGCAACAATCAAGGAGATATAGCGTCCTCTGTATCTTCCTTCTCTTTGCCTCTCTGTCATCAACCTTTCTTTTTCCCTTTATATGCCATTGATAGGGGAAGCATTTTTTAAGCAACAATCATGGAGATATTCCATCCTCTGTTTCTTCCTCCTCTTTGTCTCTCTGTCATCACCTTTCTCCTCCCTTTACATGCCATTATAAGGGGGAAGAGGTTATTTAGCAACCATCAAGGAGATAGTGCATCCTTTGTATATTTCTCTTCTTTGTCTCTCTCTGTCATCCATCTTTCTTCCTCCCTATACATACCATTGAAAGGGGAAAAGGTTATTTAGCAACATTCATGTAGATATTCGGTCACCTGTATTTTCCTCCTCTTTGTCTCTCTGCCATCCACATATCTTCATCCCTTTACATGCCATTGAAAGGGGAATGCGGTTATTTAGCAACAATCTTGGAGATATTGCGATCTCTGTATCTTCCTCCTCTTTGTCTCTCAGTCATTCAACTTTTCTTCATTCCTTGACATGCCTTTGAAAGAGGAAGCGGTTATTTAGCAACAATCATGGAGCTTTGTTGTCCTCTGTATCTTCCTGTTCTTTGTCTCTTTGTCATCCACCTTAATTCCTCCCCTTACAAACTTGATGCAAGAAGGGAAGAGTTTATTTAGCAACATTCATGATTGTGTCCTCTGTATCTTCCTCCTCTTTGTCTCTCTGTCATTAACCTTTCTTCCTCCTCTTACACACTTGATGTAGGAAGGGGAAGCGGTTATTTAGCAACAATCATGGAGATATTCCATCCTCTTTTTCTTCCTCTTTGTCTCTCTGTCATCCACCTTTCTTCCTTCCTTTACATGCCATTGAAATGGGTGTTGGTTATTTATGTACAATCATAGAGATATTGTGTCCTCTGTTTCTTACTCCTCTTTGTCTCTCTGTCATCCACCTTTCTTTCTCCCTTTTCATTACTCAGAATGGGGAGCGGATATTTATTAACAATCATGGAGATTTTGCATGCTCTGTATCTTAGTCCTCTTTGTCTCTCTGTCATCCACCTTTTGTCCTCCGTTTTCATGCCATTGTAAGGGGAAGTGGTTATTTAGCAACAGTCGTGGAGATATTGCGTCCTCTGTATCTTCCTCCTCTTGGTCTCTCTGTCATCCACCCTTCATTCTCTTTTTACATACCATTGAATGTGGTAGCGATTATTTAGCAACCATCATGGAGATATTGCATCCTCTGTATCTTTCTCCTCTTTGTCTCTCTCTCTTCCACCTTTCTTCCTGCCCTTACATGCCTTGGAAAGGGGAAGCGTTTATTTAGCAACAATCATGGTGATATTCCGTCCTCTGTATCTTCCTCCTTTTTGTCTCTCTGTCATCCACCTTTCTTCCTCCCTTTACATACCATTGAATGGGGAAGCGGTTATTTATCGACCATCATGCAGATATTACGTCCTCTGTATCTTCCTCCTCTTTGTCTCTCTGTCATCCACCTTTTGTTCTCCCTTTTCATGCCATTGTATGGGGAAGTGGTTATTTAGCAACAGTCATGGAGATATTGTATCCTTTGCATCTTCTTCCTCTTTGTCTCTCTGTCATCAATCTTTCTTTTTCCGTTTATATGCCATTGAAAGGGGAAGCATTTTTTTTTTCAACAATCATGGAGTTATTCCATCCTCTGTTTCTTCCTCCTCTTTGTCTCTTTTTGCATCCACCTTACTTCCTCCACTTACACTCTTGATGCAAGAAGGGAAGAATTTATTTAGCAACAGTCATGAAGATATTGTGTCCTCTGTATCTTCCTCCTCTTTGTCTCTCTGTCATCAATATTTCTTTTTCCCTTTATATGCCATTGAAAGGGGAAGCATTTTTTTTTGCAACAATCATGGAGATATTCTGTCCTCTGTTTTTTTCCTCCTCTTTGTCTCTCTGTCATCCACCTTACTTCCTCCCCTTACACACTTGATGGAAGAAGGGAAGAGTTTATTTAGCAACAGTCATTAAGATATTGCGTCCTCTGTATCTTCCTCCTCTTGGTCTCTCTTTCATCCAACTTTCTCCCTCCCCTTAATTGCCATTGAAAGGGGAAGCGATTATTTAGCAACAATCATGGAGTTATTGTGTACTCTGGATCATCATTCCTCTTTGTCTCTCTGTCATCCACCTTTCATTCTCTTTTTACATACCATTGAATGGGGAAGTGATTATTTAGCAACCATCATGGAGATATTACATCCTCTGTATCTTTCTCCTCTTTGTCTCTCTCTCTTCCACCTTTCTTCCTCCCCTTACATGCCTTGGAAAGGGGAAGCGTTTATTTAGCAACAATCATGGTGATATTCCGTCCTCTGTATCTTCCTCCTTTTTGTCTCTCTGTCATCCACCTTTTTTTCTCTCTTTTCATGCCATTGTAAGGGGAAGTGGTTAATTAGCAACAATCAAGGAAGTATACCGTCCTCTGTATCTTCCTTCTCTTTGCCTCTCTGTCATCCATCTTTCTTTTTCCCTGTATATGCCAATGAAAGGGGGAAGCATTTTTTTATTAGCAATCATGGAGATATTCCGTCCTCTGTATCTTCCTCCTTTTTGTCTCTCTGTCATCCACATTTCTTCCTCCCTTTCATCCCATTGAAAGGGGAAGCTGTTATTTAGCAACAATCATGGAGATATTGTGTATTCTGTATCTTCCTCCTCTTTGTCTCTCTGTCATCCACATTTCTTCCTTCCTTTACATGGCATTGAGAGGGGAAGCAGTTATTTAGCAACAATCATGGATTTATTGCGTCCTCTGTATCTTCCTCCACTTTGTCTCACTGTCTTCCACCATTCTGCTTCCCATTACATGCCATTGAAAGGGGAAGCTGTTGCCGAGCAAAAAAAAAAAACTGTTGATCCTCTCTCTCTGTTGTGCGCACTTGCTGGCAATCATAGAAATTTTAAGATGATCCATTTTGCAGAATGGTAGCACCTATCATTACTAGTACTTTAAAGTTAATTATTTGGCCTAAAAATATTATGCAATATATTTTAACACGGAAATATTATTTGCAAATTAATTTCTTTTTTTTATTAAGGTGTTATATTTTCTCATGCATTTGGTTGTAAATTTTATATGGCATAAAGCCAACATGATTTTGAAATGAAAGGTTAATTTAACTCAATGGACATCATCTTTGCAAATAAAGTATGTCAGAACTTGACCTCCCCTTGTTGTCAAAAATTGTTTGAACTTCGAGTTACTTATATTACCAAGTTCTAAAGTTTATTTTCAGTTGCTTCCTGTAGGGAAATTGGATGATGGTTTTAATTAATTTATTTCAGTAGACAAGTATCTTTTGAAAAAACCTATATCCTGTAAGGGCCTATTCGCACCTTTTGCCATCTAATAATGGCTCGGAACTGAACCTGACGACATGGTTTTGAATGATTAATTATTAAAGAACTTGAAGAGAAAAGTTTAATTACCTTATTTATTCTTTTCTGTTTCAAAATTACAAGTTGTTTTCAGTAAAACATAATTAATTACTTAACAAAAGACACATTTGCCACGTGCGCACTGTGTCCCCAACATGAATATATAGCGGCATGGAGGATATGTTTGCTTTGTTTCACTCCTCCCGTCGCTTGTTCTCGCCAGCTGTGAACTCACTGCCCAAATGATAATCTATCCACACGCTCTCAGCTGATCAAGTGCGTGCAGGGCACTCAAAATTTGGCTAGAATTCTGTGTCATATTATTTTCAATTTCAGATGGTTTGTAAGTTTTAGGCCAGCTTGCACTAGGTGTTGGATTATAATCAGTTATGGAAAGTATTGTGAGATGTTATATTCTTTATGTAAATGAGTTCATATGAAATGTTTTTTAATGTATTATTTACAGTAACAGATCTTTCTAAGAATTCCCTTTTTTATTGTGTTTATTTGCTAAACTGTATCCACAGATACTTTATATTCAAATTAAAGTGTATTTAGCTCAGAAGTTGTATTTTATTCATGTACATGTCAGAACCCTCCTCTATGGAAATCCTACATAGGCCTTATATGGAAATTTTTTAACAGTCGCCTAAAAAACTGTAGATAGGGAGTTGTCTGTATCCATTTTATAGGACCTAATTAAATATTTGAAATGAAATTATTATAATTCTTAGTAAAGTTGTTTCTCATTTTTTTTTCTTACATTTGACACGTGCCAAAGTGGGTGGAGGATGTAGGCATTTATTAATCAATCTACAGCTGGTGCCAGATTGAATTACTATGTTACGTCTCGAGTGTGTCTAGCCAGTTACGGTGTATGTTCCCCCAAGCACATACTCAACTTTCACATCTCTTACTGGATGATTCTCCGAGGTGCATGAAAACACAGCCCGTACAGAGTAAGAAGCCTGCAGCCGCTGGGGTGGACTGCAAGTTTTACTCAGGTACAGGACACGGAGTATGAAATGAAAACTATGTATTCCCTGCATCTAACACCTACTCGTTGGGGCTCATCCCCAGACCACGTGTTGGGTGTGAACGGTCAAACACATAGAGGGCTAGTGCAAAACAATTACGTACATGAACACACAAAATAGAAAAGAACTAAGGTAGGGCATAACATGTGATTGATATTAAACACGCACGTGGCGTGAACACGCTCTTAGATGGCATGGATGCTGCAAGATAGGGCTCATGGCGGACCATGTGCCCAGTACTAACAGTCGCAAAACACAGAAAATACATGGAATCCTCATTTAAAATTTACATAGACCCCTGAGATAAATTATGGCGGACAAGAGGTGAATATAATTAGCCCTAATACCGCAGTGATTGCTTGGACACGGGTCGGGTGGTATCTAAACACTTGTCTAGGAACTATGTGGCTTAAAACATGATAACATTATAAATCCCTCAGATAATTACACAGTGACATTGCCCTTAATATCACACGTAACAATAAAGCAGAAATTACTCAATAGAACCCTGCACCTGGGTTGCGCGGGCCTCGTGGCTTCTCCAGCACAGCACTCTCCTCTCTCATTTACATCTTCCAGAAGCCTTAAAGGCTGTAAATTATTAGCTTAAGCGAATAGCAATAAGCTGGGGCATATGGGAAAACATACGCAAGGCAAAGGTTAACCGGTATGCTAAATGAAACTACTGAAACCTACATCAGTGCATGCAAAAAAATGAAGTGCGCACTTGACAGCATCTTACCTCGCCAGTTTTCCTAGGACGACTGCCCTGAGGCAAGGGTCCCGGCTACCGGTGATGGCTGCGTACGGGGTTAACACAAGTGTAAGTCGCTATGCACGCTGAGCAAATGTTAATATAGCAAATAGAAATTGCACCAAAAGAAACATTAGGCATTTTTGCATACAGAATTTAAATTGAAATTCTCCTTTAAAATTGTAATTATCTTTGGAAGGCGTTTTCGCCTGAAACCATTGTCTCATCTTCAGCGCCACGCATACTTTGAATTGTAAATGCAGTTACACACAAAAAGCTCTACAATACATATAACATTTTCACAAATACTTTTACACCAAACAGCTGATATTAATTTTAATGGAAGTCCATGACCTATAGTGGTAATTAGCCACATGCTTACTACCATGTGTATCTGTAGCGGCGAGAACCGTCATGGGCTCACTGTGACTGGCCCTTGGCCCGCGTCAAACTATTATTTGATAGGACTAGTCACGTCAAAGAATGACTTTAGACTTTGGGTTTGAAAGTAACACTGACTTAGTCACATAACATTTGAGATAAGATGATGACGTCTTAGTCACTTTTACAGTTTTAGCTCGTGATGCTATAATCTAGATTTACATAAAGTTCCTTAATGTTTTACTGGTGCACTGCCAGTGTACAAGACAGGTCTGGTGACCTGTCAGAGGGGCACGATGTCTAGAATAGCTGTCATGGCCTACAAGCAGGCTGGCCCTTGATCACACATTTACCTTGTGATATGCTGGTGTGGCCTTGGCTGGAGACTCTCTCCCTGGCATGGCAAGGGCTGGTGGTAACCTTGTGATATGCTGGTGTGGCCTTGGCTGGAGACACTCTCCCTGGCATGGCAAGGGCTGGTGGTAACCTTGTGATATGCTGGTGTGGCCTTGGCTGGAGACACTCTCCCTGGCATGGCAAGGGCTGGTGGTAACCTTGTGATATGCTGGTGTGGCCTTGGCTGGAGACTCTCTCCCTGGCATGGCAAGGGCTGGTGGTAACCTTGTGATATGCTGGTGTGGCCTTGGCTGGAGACTCTCTCCCTGGCATGGCAAGGGCTGGTGGTCACCTTGTGATATGCTGGTGTGGCCTTGGCTGGAGACACTCTCCCTGGCATGGCAAGGGCTGGTGGTCACCTTGTGATATGCTGGTGTGGCCTTGGCTGGAGACACTCTCCCTGGCATGGCAAGGGCTGGTGGTCACCTTGTGATATGCTGGTGTGGCCTTGGCTGGAGACACTCTCCCTGGCATGGCAAGGGCTGGTGGTAACCTTGTGATATGCTGGTGTGGCCTTGGCTGGAGACACTCTCCCTGGCATGGCAAGGGCTGGTGGTAACCTTGTGATATGCTGGTGTGGCCTTGGCTGGAGACACTCTCCCTGGCATGGCAAGGGCTGGTGGTAACCTTGTGATATGCTGGTGTGGCCTTGGCTGGAGACTCTCTCCCTGGCATGGCAAGGGCTGGTGGTCACCTTGTGATATGCTGGTGTGGCCTTGGCTGGAGACACTCTCCCTGGCATGGCAAGGGCTGGTGGTCACCTTGTGATATGCTGGTGTGGCCTTGGCTGGAGACACTCTCCCTGGCATGGCAAGGGCTGGTGGTCACCTTGTGATATGCTGGTGTGGCCTTGGCTGGAGACACTCTCCCTGGCATGGCAAGGGCTGGTGGTAACCTTGTGATATGCTGGTGTGGCCTTGGCTGGAGACACTCTCCCTGGCATGGCAAGGGCTGGTGGTAACCTTGTGATATGCTGGTGTGGCCTTGGCTGGAGACACTCTCCCTGGCATGGCAAGGGCTGGTGGTAACCTTGTGATATGCTGGTGTGGCCTTGGCTGGAGACTCTCTCCCTGGCATGGCAAGGGCTGGTGGTTACCTTGTGATATGCTGGTGTGGCCTTGGCTGGAGACTCTCTCCCTGGCATGGCAAGGGCTGGTGGTAACCTTGTGATATGCTGGTGTGGCCTTGGCTGGACACACTCTCCCTGGCATGGCAAGGGCTGGTGGTAACCTTGTGATATGCTGGTGTGGCCTTGGCTGGAGACACTCTCCCTGGCATGGCAAGGGCTGGTGGTCACCTTGTGATATACTGGTGTGGCCTTGGCTGGAGACACTCTCCCTGGCATGGCAAGGGCTGGTGGTCACCTTGTGATATGCTGGTGTGGCCTTGGCTGGAGACACTCTCCCTGGCATGGCAAGGGCTGGTGGTAACCTTGTGATATGCTGGTGTGGCCTTGGCTGGCGACACTCTCCCTGGCATGGCAAGGGCTGGTGGTAACCTTGTGATATGCTGGTGTGGCCTTGGCTGGAGACACTCTCCCTGGCATGGCAAGGGCTGGTGGTAACCTTGTGATATGCTGGTGTGGCCTTGGCTGGAGACTCTCTCCCTGGCATGGCAAGGGCTGGTGGTAACCTTGTGATATGCTGGTGTGGCCTTGGCTGGAGACACACTCCCTGGCATGGCAAGGGCTGGTGGTAACCTTGGATGCTCGCAGGTTGTGAAGAGTTCTGGTTTTTAGAATTACTTTCAACTGCTGGAGGTTGATGTCGGTGGACCGCAAAACCAAGGGTTTGTGATTCCTAGAGGAGGTTCTTCGTCCTTTAGAAACACCTCAACCTCAGGGTGAGCGTGCTTTTGATACTGATTAAGGGTGGAAATAGAGCTGTGGGAAGCTGTGTTGGGTAAGGCCTCTCAGTAGGGTGGGCGGTATGTACTCTGCCCTGCTCAGTGGAAGTGGAAAGTGAAAATGCCGATTTAGGGTTGCAAATCAAGCTGCCCTTCTTAACTTTCTCTGTCTAGATCCCTTGCATGTGTACGGCATGGGAAATTAAAGGTACAACAAAGTCTCGCAAAATTAGAGCCGACGCCAATATTATATAAAGTGTATTTCTGAATAATCACATCCATACATGCAGGAACGGTACTTATTGCTCCTTTTGCCCGGCCCTATAAAGAAAGGTGGACATAGTTTTAAGCAATGTTCAAGCTACTTGACAGGAATACTCAGGTGCGGGGTTGACAAAGCAGAGTAAATTCCATCTCAGTTCTGGCCCCATAAATAGCGATGGTGGAGTATGAAAATAACATGATGCTCGATTCACCTGGTGGAGGAGTTGCAAATGATATAGGTTCTACCAA
This sequence comes from Dryococelus australis, assembly GCA_029891345.1. Lineage (NCBI taxonomy): Eukaryota > Metazoa > Arthropoda > Insecta > Phasmatodea > Phasmatidae > Dryococelus > Dryococelus australis. The sequence goes on along the minus strand of CM057007.1, from coordinate 91,160,249 downwards.
ATTCTACGGGGTGGCCATCTAATGTGTGGGTATTTGGCTTAATGCCTGGTAGTCTGCCACCTTCATTTTGGTGGGCTGAAACTACGTAGTGAAATAACAGTGACCCACAAGAAATGAGTACACAGAAAGTAGTTAGAAATCACATTTTATATTGAGTAAGTAACATAACACAATGGCCTTTTACTACCTCCTAAACTGTCCTGCTTTGACAGGAAAGTTCCTAACGTGTGCAATTCCAGGTGAAGGCATCCTGGTTCTAATCTTATTAGGAATAGGCGATATACACTGATAGAATTAAGTAATTTACAACTTGCTCCTAACTGACTATTGGGTGTTCTAAAGGAACTAAAAGAGGTTAACTACCAGAGTGGTGATGTCAACAATGCAGTCACCATCCAGTGGGCAAGAGTGGTATTTAACAGACTGTCGCGACAGTTACCAGTCCTGGGGTCTATACCAGGATGGTATTTAACAGACTGTCGCAACAGTTACCAGTCCTGGGGTCTATACCAGGATGGTATTTAACAGACTGTCGCGACAGTTACCAGTCCTGGGTTCTATACCAGGATGGTATTTAACAGACTGTCGCGACAGTTACCAGTCCTGGGGTCTATACCAGGATGATATTTAACAGACTGTCGCGACAGTTACCAGTCCTGGGGTCTATACCAGGATGGTATTTAACAGACTGTCGCGACAGTTACCAGTCCTGGGGTCTATACCAGGATGGTATTTAACAGACTGTCGCAACAGTTACCAGTCCTGGGGTCTATACCAGGATGGTATTTAACAGACTGTCGCAACAGTTACCAGACATGGGGTCTATACCAGGATGGTATTTAACAGACTGTCCGACAGTTACCAGTCCTGGGGTCTATACCAGGATGGTATTAAACAGACTGTCGCGACTTACCAGTCCTGGGGTCTATACCAGGATGGTATTTAACAGACTGTCGCGACAGTTACCAATCCTGGGGTCTATACCAGGATGGTATTTAACAGACTGTCGCAACAGTTACCAGACATGGGGTCTATACCAGGATGGTATTTAACAGACTGTCGCGACTTACCAGTCCTGGGTTCTATACCAGGATGGTATTTAACAGACTGTCGCAACAGTTACCAATCCCGGGGTCTATACCAGGATGGTATTTAACAGACTGTCGCAACAGTTACCAGTCCCGGGGTCTATACCAGGATGGTATTTAACAGACTGTCGCGACAGTTACCAGTCCTGGGGGGTCTATACCAGGATTGTATTTAACTGACTGTCGCGACAGTTATCAGTCCTGGGTTCTATACCAGGATGGTATTTAACAGACTGTCGCGACAGTTACCAGTACTGGGGTCTATACCAGGATGGTATTTGACAGACTGTCGCAACAATTACCAGACCTGGTGTCTATACCAGAATGGTATTTAACAGACTGTCGCGACAGTTACCAGACCTGGGGTCTATACCAGGATGGTATTTAACAGACTGTCGCGACAGTTACCAGTCCTTGGGTCTATACCAGGATGGTATTTAACAGACTGTCGCGACAGTTACCAGACCTGGGGTCTATACCAAGATGGTATTTAACAGACTGTCGCGACTTACCAGTCCTGGGGTCTATACCAGGATGGTTTTTAACAGACTGTCGCGACAGTTACCAGTCCTGGGGTCTATACCAGGATGGTATTTAACTGACTGTCGCGACTGTTACCAGTCCTGGGGTCTATACCAGGATGGTATTTAACAGACTGTCGCAACAGTTACCAGACATGGGGTCTATACCAGGATGGTATTAAACAGACTGTCGCGACAGTTACCAGTCCTGGGGTCTATACCAGGATGGTATTTAACAGACTGTCGCAACAGTTACCAGTCCTCTGTTCTATACCAGGATGGTATTTAACAGACTGTCGCGACAGTTACCAGTCCTGGGTTCTATACCAGGATTGTATTTAACAGACTGTCACAGCAGTTACCAGTCCTGGGGTCTATACCAGGATGGTATTTAACATACTGTCGCGACAGTTACCAGACCTGGGGTCTATACCAGGATGGTATTTAACAGACTGTCGCGACAGTTACCAGTCCTGGGGGTCTATACCAGGATTGTATTTAACTGACTGTCGCGACAGTTATCAGTCCTGGGTTCTATACCAGGATGGTATTTAACAGACTGTCGCGACAGTTATCAGTACTGGGGTCTATACCAGGATGGTATTTGACAGACTGTCGCAACAGTTACCAGACCTCTTGTCTATACCAGAATGTTATTTAACAGACTGTCGCGACAGTTACCAGACCTGGGTCTATACCAGGATGGTATTTAACAGACTGTCGCAACAGTTACCAGTCCTGGGGTCTATACCAGGATGGTATTTAACAGACTGTCGCGACAGTTACCAGTCCTGGGTTCTATACCAGGATGGTATTTAACAGACTGTCACAACAGTTACCAGTCCCGGGGTCTATACCAGGATGGTATTTAACAGTATGTTGCAACAGTTACCAGTCCCGGGGTCTATACCAGGATGGTATTTAACATACTGTCGCGACAGTTACCAGACCTGGGGTCTATACCAGGATGGTATTTAACAGACTGTCGCGACAGTTACCAGTCCTGGGGGTCTATACCAGGATTGTATTTAACTGACTGTCGCGACAGTTATCAGTCCTGGGTTCTATACCAGGATGGTATTTAACAGACTGTCGCGACAGTTATCAGTCCTGGGTTCTATACCAGGATGGTATTTAACAGACTGTCGCGACAGTTACCAGACCTCTTGTCTATACCAGAATGGTATTTAACAGACTGTCGCGACAGTTACCAGACCTGGGGTCTATACCAGGATGGTATTTAACAGACTGTCGCAACAGTTACCAGTCCTGGGGTCTATACCAGGATGGTATTTAACAGACTGTCGCAACAGTTACCAGACATGGGGTCTATACCAGGATGGTATTTAACATACTGTCACAACAGTTACCAGTCCTGGGTTCTATACCAGGATGGTATTTAACAGACTGTCGCGACAGTTACCAGTCCTGGGGTCTATACCAGGATGGTATTTGACAGACTGTCGCGACAGTTACCAGTCCTGGGTTCTATACCAGGATGGTATTTGACAGACTGTCGCGACAGTTACCAGTTCTGGGGTCTATACCAGGGGGTGGTAAGTAATGAGCAGACATCTTTGGGAGGTCCAGTCTCTCAGAAGCTATTGGAGTATACAACACGTGCAGAAGGCTTCTGGTGAGGATGTTTTCACTGGCAGTCAGATTCTGGCCCTGTACGAGCGGTGAAGCAGGGACTATATTTTGCTGGTTGCGCCAATCCTTTTATACTAATCTGGTGTATGCCCTTAAATGATGGTGTTGCGCGTGTGATATCCTCAGCCGTAAGGGTCCAAAATTGAAGAGTTCTGATGCACCGCTATTATCGTTATCTCGGCCACAGAATGGAAGTAGAATAGGTGCTAATCTCCCTCGGCTCACCGTGGAATGTCGTGGCCTTGGTTGGTGGTAGTGGTGGCCTTGGTTGGTGGTAGTGGTGGACTTGGTTGGTGGTAGTGGTGGACTTGGTTGGTGGTAGTGGTGGACTTGGTTGGTGGTAGTGGTGGCCTTGGTTGGTGGTATTAAAATCTCTCTTTGGGGGGTGTTGCAGTAATGTTTCTTGGAGAATATTGACAAACAATACAAGCTGGACTGACATGCCTGTTATCGCTTGCAACATAGCACTGATGTATCATGTACGCATGTGTCCTGCCTCTTCAGTACTGTCTGAGACATGTCACCTTGGGTATAACGGAGGTTGGTTTCTAGCACATCACCTCTGCATGCTCTTGGTTCTGGAAGTATACACACCTTGCTCTGCTGTAAACCGGTGGCGTCTGGTTGCAGTTAAGTGGCACGTGGAGTTTCTTTGTGTCTTTTTTTCGTGTGAGCTCGGGTCCCCTCTCGGCTAGTTTCGATTGGCAGGTGGTGGCAAACATACAGCTGGTGTCTTACAGAGTTCCTTGTCCCCTTACGAAGAATGGGGAAAAGCAAGGCAAGGAAAGTGGGTCTCGATGTACTGAACACAGTACAAAATTACAATAAATAATGTACAAACAAGACAGTTCAATGAATATTATTATTATTAGCCCCAAAGTTGATAATAATATGTCCAGGTAGTTACATCAGATAATACTGTTCAAAATTAAGTAAAACATCTCCAAGACAATAAATAGCATGACACATGAGGAGCCGTCATAAACTTATTTTTAGCAATCAAAAAGTAAATAGAAATTCTCTTTTAATTAACCACATAATTCAGTGACATTGATACAGTGTGCTATAACTGTTCTTATATTTACCATTTAAACCAACAACAAATACTGTGGCATTGAATGATTTAACTCAGCTGTAGGATGATATAATAAATTCATTAGCGCGCACCAATGTGCGTTAATCATGACATAGTTACATTTAATGTGCCCCTGAACTTGGCTCGTTCATTAAAATGCAAATTGGAGTATTAGAGTTATTTTTAACCCCAATGTGCAACACAGTGTGGATTAAATTCAGAATTGGAAATGTAAAAAACTTTCAACCCTTGTAAATTATATTACATGTACAGCACCATTATTTCTCATAATTCTTGGTAAAGCTGTATAAATGCTTCAACTCTTTATAGGGGCCAAGCTGATTATCAAACCAGATCATGACTTTTTATCATAATTCAACTTTACTTTGATTAAATGCAAGACAATTATAAAGTTGAGTTGCTCTTTCAATACTTCAAATATGCTCAGTAAAAATTACGTTGCTCTCAACTCGTATTCATAAATTAATTAATTATGATTATGCTTCATTTAAAATTACCATTACAAGAATACTGATAATGACAACTAAAGGAACAAAGCTGTGGCCTTATGGGGCCCTTCAAGGTGCTTCAAGCATAAAAATTGCATTATAAACTGACGCCATTGGGTGAGACACAAGATGTTCTCAGGGATGTTGTGGGTTCTGTGTCCGTCTCACATGTGGGTACTTACAAACACGTTGGCAGTACTAAACTCTTAATAAAATCACTGAAATAAACAATTGATATAACATGTGGCTAGGACACTGTCACTACTGAATAAAAAATTGAGTTCACTGTAGACATGTTTTTATTGATATTATTCATACACATCAAAGTGCCAACGAAATGATTATCTCGGTCATGATTAGCCAATTCCACTTGGGTGCTCCCCAGCCCGTAATTAACCTAGCGCACGCCTAAATGGATGATCTCACCAAGGTGTGTGGAAGCCGCTAGGGTGGACTGACTGTTTTTCCCTGAAGACTAGACACTGTGAAATACAAATGAAAACCCATAATACCCATTAACACGAGTGATTACTCGGCATCACTAACGCAAACTCGCAGAGGCTCTCCCTCCAGCACGTGGGTAGTGTGGTGACGGCCTATCCACAGAGCCGGCTAGAACAGAAATAATTGCACCGTACACTAATTACACAATTACATAGACCCTTGAATGTTATTTGAAATAAGATGGGACACGAGATGAATATTCACAATAAACACACACGTTTGAAAACAAGCTTAGATGGCGCGGATGCCGCTGGATGAAGTTTGTAGCGGACCATGTGGTGCAGGTAAAAGTGCAATATTTCTGCGTGGAAACGGCAAACTAAATTCTGATAAAATATTATTCGTGTTGAGCAAGTGGTTCTCATTCCTATTAGACTGGTTACAGGCTGTGACATGCCTGATGGCGGTGAAATCAAACATTACTGTGACTGCGTTGTCAAGTACTAAAAGCATCAATTTACGAGAAAAATTCATTGAACCCTGAAATAAATGATTTGCACATACGATGTTATACAAATAAACTCTTAAAATGCAATGACAGCGTATACAAAGACTTGACTTCAGTCGGCCTCATGGTTGTATGTGATGTTGCAGTAAAATATTCAAACACGAAAAATACCCATTAATACATACACAAAAGTAAAGCTCTTGAAATTGTGTGTAGCAATAATGCAGAAGTTACACTGAAATGCCATAAACATAGGCAGATGGCGTCTGATTCAAAACGCATGGGGTATCTCGTGAACACTCCGACATCTTTCTCCTTCTTCTACTCGATTAAGTTAAAAATGCCATAAAGGCGCAGGAATTAATAAAGTGGAAGCATAATGCTGGGGAAAATGTCTGGCAAAAACGTATGCAAGCGAAGATTAACCAATAAACTACATTGACTATGGAAACCTAAATCAGTGAACAAAAGTTGTAGTGCGTACGTGACAGTGTCTTACCTCGCCAGCTCTCCTCGACAGACTGTCCAGATACAAGCGTCGCCCGGACCTATCATGGCCGCCTACAGGGCTCACATAAGCGGAAGTGCTATGCACACCGAGTGAAATATTTTATATTGAAAATAAAATGGCACAAATTATATTATATATTCTTTTACATTTCTATCATTGGGTTACGAATTTCAATAATATTTTTATGTCTCTTTGTGATAGCGTTTATGCCAGAATATTAAGTGTTCTTAATCTTACTGCTGCGGGCACTTTGAATATTCATAACCAAATAATTAGAATTAGTACAAGAACTTTAAAACATTAAATTTATTTTAAACACTGTAAAGACAATATAACATGTTTTACCCTGAAATTGACATTTATAGGAAAGTTCAAAATTATCGGCCTCTTTGCGCACGTGCGGGACACATGACACGTTAACGCCATCATGGACTCTTAGTGCCGCTGGCTGTTAGCCGGCATTAAACGACCCCTCCCTCAAAGGCCGAACTGGTGCGAACAACACAACATGGTTCTGGCGTACTCTGCCCGGATAGTTGCCGATTGAAGGCAAAGGAAACACAGCCTTGGAGGTCGTCGGTTTCTTCAGTGTTTGCAGGGGGTGGGGGAGTAAGCAGGAACAACAATGTGGGTACATGATGGTGACTCGGCTTGCCTCTTCCGAGTGCTGTGTTGCACTTTGTTGACATTTGGCATCACACTCACTGCCCTACTACTTTCCCCAAACCCTTTCGAACTCTCTTGTCCTACTAGACTCCCCTGTGGGAACTGGAAAGCCTTTAAAAGGCGTCTCGCCTTCACATGCGTTATCAAGGTTTACGTTTACACTTTGGTTACAACCATATTCAGCTGTGCCTTGGGTAAACCTCTTAAAACTCAACTCACTTTCACTGTTTGTGTTGAAATTTACGTGTGCACTAGTGTTAACACTTTCTTCGTGTATACTTGAAAACCCCTTAAACTCGCTCTGATTCGTTGTGTTTATACCTGTATTAACAGAAAAACCCATAAATGGTGTTGCGGTGCAACTTGCTTCCACCTCCTCACTACTAGGTGTTGAGTGTTCAGTCGGTGCAAAACCCTTAAATAGCAGTTCACTACTTTGACTAAGTGTTCACGTGTTAGTGGTGATCTGTGAACTCCCTGGTGAAATTCTCCGAGCTCGCTGCAGTACTGGGTGTAACGCCGTCTCATTGCCTCCCTTCCCTACAGGCAGTCGGGCTATCTGCAGTTCGTCACGGTGCCGTTTCGTGACACGTCTGGGTTCCAACTTCACTAGATACATGGAATTTCCCATATTTTCCACTACTCTCACTGGCCCTGTCCATCTAGGTGCCAATACAGCACAGTATTGCTTCGCCCCTGCCGATAATGGGTTTTCTCGTACATGTACATCCCGGGTACAAGTTCGGGTAGCGGCCTGTTGCTATCCAATACCCACACATTACAATGGCCGAGCTGGTTCGCCTGGGCTTCTTCATGTACCTGCTCCTGGTGATCTGGGCGGTTTTTCGTGGGGTGCTCCTGGGGCACAAAGTTCGCGACCTTGTATCATCTCGATGGGTGTTTTTCCGGTTGTCACATTCACTCTATTACATAGGTAAAACATTATCTCCAGGATCAATTCGGTACACCTAGTATGATCCTCACCTAACCGGACACGTAATTGGATTTTTACATCCTGGTTTCGTCTCTCGGTTGGGTTAGCCCTGGGATGGTAGGCTGGGGTAGTACTGTGTTCTTTTCCCCACCTGGTACATTACTCCCTCCATTTTCGCTCTACAAACTGTTCCATTGTCTGTCAATAAATATTCGGGATGTCCCCACCTCTGGAAAAACTCGTTCTGCATTATTTGTGCCATGGTGTGCACACGAACATTGCTGACTGGAAATGCTTCGGTCCAATGGGTAAACAAATCTGTGGCAACAACAAGAAATCGTTTCCCAATTTTCGTACATGGATACGGGCCCATGATGTCGATAGCTACGGTTTTGAATGGCTCGGTTGGCAGCTTTGGTTGTTATGGAGCATCGCCGTCTGCTCTCTGCAGTTTACGGGTGTTACACGTGACACAGATCTGTACATATTTCCTGACATCTCCCTGAATTCTTGGCCAGTGAAAACATTTCTGCACATTCCTTTGTGTCTGCTCGGATCCCAGATGTCCATGTTCCAAACTGTCGTGTGCGTATTTTAACACAAGTTCCCATTTCTATCTCGGTACATACGTCTGCCATCGTGCACAATCACCAGGTGGTTTGGTTTGGATTTCCCTGTCCACTACCCTCCAGTGTTCTGTGTAGTATGTGGCACCGTGTTGTCGGCGTTGTGCGGCATCTGGGAAATTTTCTTGTGTGGTGTGTACCTCTTTTAACACGTCGCGTACATTCAACGAAACAAGTTTGCCAGGTGGTGTGACAGTAATCTTTTGTACAACGAGGGTTTGTGTTTCTGCAGTTGGTATTGCACGGCATGGGGGTAGCGCCTCTTCCCATTCCACATCGTCATTTTCCGTTAGATTTGGGCAAGAATTCCTGGACAAGGCATCCGCAAGCTCATTGGTTTTCCCCACCACGTGTTCTACTTGAAATCGTATTCTTGGAGTAGCAGCACCCAGCGGGCAGGTTTGCTTTTCCCATTATGCATTCCCTCTAACCATACAAGCCATCGGTTGTCAGATTTGAGAGTGAACTGCCTTCCTAGCAAGTACGGCCGGTACTTCGGCAATGCTTGTACAATGGCCAAACATTCATGTTCGTTAACGTGATATTTATGTTCTGCGTCTCCGAACTTTGCACTGTGATATCTGATTATATGTTTTTCCTTGTGTGTTCCCTCCTGATACAGTATGGCTCCAATGCCTTCTTGGCTAGCATCTGTTTGTACGACAATAGATAATTCTAGGTTGAATCTAGACAGCGGATTACAGTTTTGAAATGCTCGCTTGGATTGAGGTGTCCAGACAAATTTATGTTTCTCACACAACAAAGCAATTAACGGTGCAGTGATTACGGAAAAGTTTGGGACAAATTCTCTTAACCAATTAATTAAGCCAAATAACTTCCTGACTTGTTTACGTGATCTGGGTGTGGGTTTGTTTTGAATGTACCGTATGTGTTGTTCTGGTTCGTGTCCGTTTTCAGTTAAATAATGCCCTAGGAACTCCATTTCACTCATACCCAACTTACACTGTTCCATTTTGCACGTATGTTTATTTTTTCAAGCCAATCGAACACAAGGCTCAAATGGTGAAAATGCTCTTCCCAGCTGTTAAACCAAACAAGTTCATCATCCAAATACGCCATCGCAAAGTCTCCAATAAATCTATCGAATATATTAACCATTAAGTTCTGAAACATTGCAGGGGCAGACTTTAAACCAAATGGCATGGCTACAAACTGAAATCTACGTCCATCTGGAGTAGTAATGGCTGTTTTCTTTCTATCCTGTGGGCGGATAGGCACTTGCCAATATCCAGACTTTAAATCAAGTGATGTGAATACTGAAGCTTGTCCTAATGTAGACAAAGTTCCCAGTGAAACCGGCGCTGGCCTCTCCAAACCTCTCCAGGTGGCCGATACCTATTAAAAGTTCATACCTGGAGCGCTACCTTCTATCCAAGCTACTTTAGCCCCCACAAACAAAAGGCTAAATCGGCTCTTTTGATATCAGGTAACCACTGAGAACTTTGCAATTTTGAAACCGTCATGCTGTCCGAAAATTGAAAAGAACACTACTACTAATCTACACACTCACACACTAACTATAATTCGCGACAGCGCAAATCCTTTCTCGAATTGAATTTAAGCATGACAGTATCTCCATAATTGCCTTCTCGGCTCAGTGCATCTGGGTTGTGACGGGCTAAATTTCGTGGGATATCCGATAACCAGTAACATCCCCCTCCTCCTCGCCCCCTGATGCAAAGAGATTGTTTCGAAAACCCAAAACTACACTCCAAATCGGCACTCATGCGCAACCATCACTGTGCGCTATTTCGCTATGCCATTGTCCATCTTGATTAAAACTCGTACCTGTACATACAACTTTGTCCACTTCAGTAAAAATTTGCCAGAGCTTAGCTCGACATGTCGTCACATTCAGGTATGTCTTATCCAGTGTATTTGCTACTGGCCGGGTGGTTGGAGGCTCTATGGGAAGGAATTCATAACTTCTTTGCCTTGTTTACTCCATCCTGTTCGAAAGATATCCATCTTATCGAACATTCCTCCCATAACCTTCCTCCACCCGGACTGGCCACTCCCGAGTGAGGGGCGTGTCACTTCTGGGTGGCGTGACCATACTGGTGGTAGGATGCCCTCCGAAGTGAAGTGCTAGTACCTGACCACAGTATACCCATTTAAAGGCTTACTGTAATCAAAGGTACACCTCTCGTATGTACGGATGGTATCCTGAAGGGTGTCAGATTCTACGAATCTTTTGCCCCTATGCCAGAAGCATTCCTTAACCAGAGTGACCAGCTGGGTTGGTTTGGTCGGTAGGCCTGCCTAGGCGACGATAAGCCTGTCTACAGTCTCCATTCTGGGAAATAAGTTCTTATCTCCCCCCTCCATGTTCCTTATGACAAGGGCAAGAGCTGATGTTAACATCGTCGGATCTTCCAACTTCGTTAACATCACCCCCCTGATTAGGTCGTTGTACAGCCATTGTGGCTCATTAGGATCCGCTTGTGCAGGCCAGGCCTGTACAGCGGCATCCAACATGTTCTTCTCATCTGGCCAGTCTATTTGTATGGTTTTGGCTTCTTCTGGAGTTGCCATAGACTTCCTCATTAGCACTTTATGGAGGAAGACTTCCCTCTCAACCTCGGTGTTCCGAGGCTGTTCGGTCAGTACCACCTCCATGGGTACTCCCGTCGACCAAACCTCCTTGGCTCGGGACACGGTGCAGACTGTTCTTAGTCTGCTGTCATGTTTAAGCTTGCTCATGTTACAAGCAACACGAGTGAAGCCCTCACGCACAAAGACCACTGGGCTCCACATGCACGGCCAACCAGGTGGCTCTCTATCTTGAGAGCCTTGTCCACTTATCATGTGAGGTTCTAGGTCTATAACTCGCGTTATAGACGTAGACCTGGGTAATTCATTTCCCTTTTTCGATTTTGCTTCTGTCCTGGAGGGGGGTACGCAAGGGTTCATCCCATGCACCCTTACAGGTTTTTCCATGATATTCAGTACTTGTGGGGTGTTAGTTGGGCCACCCCCATCCTCCAAGATTACGACTGGGAAGATGTGGTCACACATTATGGATTTCTACATCTATCCCAGTCTCATCCCTCCCGCTGTCCACCTCCAACAAGTCCAAGTCCCTACTCAACCGAGGGCTGGACCACCTGACGTCGAACTCTTCCCTTCTCTTACCTATTCTGGTCAAATATTTTAACATCAGGGCTGTCTTGTCCCTGTCCTGTAGCATGGGCCCGAGGCTGAGAGGTCCATGGGTTCCCTCGAATTCCAATCTCATTTCTTCAATCTTTGGGTATTCCAGGGTGTGGGTGGAGGTATCCTCTTCGCCACATACTGCTCACAGGGGGTCTTCCACCAGGCCCAGGGAAGTCATCTTAGCATAGAAGTTCCCGTGCCCAGTCAAGAACTGAGCGGAGTAGTGCCCCACTTCGAGCCACTTCTCCAGTCTCAGTATCTCCCTTACACATGGAAACGGACCGTATGTCAGGCGACCCTTGTTACTAAGGTCCCATCTGGTCTGCCAAGCTGTTAATGTGGCCTCTTTCATTTCTCTCAATTCAGCCGTGGGAACTACTCCCCACTTTCTTCTACAAGAAATGACTCCCATCTGCACCACCAACAGATCCAGAGGGATCTCCCCAGCAATAAGCTGGAGAGCATCACCTGAGGTTGTCCTGTAACCCTTGGTGATCCCTAAGAGTGCAGCTCTCTGTGCACTATTAATAGTCCTTTTTCCATGGACCCGCTTCGCCTACGGGTACCACACCCCTCACGTGTATGTGATAATGGGCAGGAAGACAGCTTCAATGTCCGGTATCCAAGCCCCCAGTTCACAGGTGCCACGGCGCTCAGTCGACATAGACAAAACAGGAAAGCCCCGGGAAATGATGGAATGACAGGGGAAATGCTCCTTCGTGCATACCCTCGCATAGGTCATGACATTGCCTTTCTAAAGGGAAATTTCCAACGAAGTGGAAATTTCTGTTATAGTCATCTATAAGAGTGCCGGGAGGAATCCGAGAAAGGCAAACTCGTACAGGCCAATAACGCTTCTTTCAGTAATGGGGAAGATGTTGGAGCGCCTAATAAACCATAGGCTGATGCAATACCTGGACATTGTTCAAGGTATTCATCCTCGCCAGTACGGGTTTACCAAGGGAAAGAGCACAGAAATGGAAATCATGGACATGGTCGAACAGGTGAAAACCTACGACCAAACCTATGTCATGGCAGTATCCTTGGATATCGCAGGAGCTTTTGACAATGCTTGCTGGCCACATATATTGTGGCAACTTCGCTTGTTAGAGTGCCCCAGAAACATTTATGGACTGATCGAGTCTTTTCTGACAGATCGCAAGTGTACCCTGGAAATGGGCACACACAAGGAAGAGAAGGTGCTGACCTAGGGCTGTCCGCAAGGTTCGGTCCTTGGTCCCATATTATGGTATGTGATCTTTGAGGGGCTGCTGCTACTGGATTTCCCGCATGGCTGCATGGTCTATGGCTATGCAGATGACGGATTGCTACTTATCCGGCCTGGTCCCAGAAAGGATTAAAGGAGAAAACTTACATGGCTATGACAATTGTTCAGGAGTGAGCTGGGAGATTCAAACTTGATCTCTCAGTCGACAAAATCAATGCTATAATGCTTAAGGGCAACCTTAAGAGAAATCCGGTGATCAGGTTCGGGGGAAGAGTTATCAGGATGGTCACCGAGATGAAATATCTCGGCGTCATCCTGGAAAGTCGTCTAGCATTCCATGCCCATGTTCGCTATGTGGCGAACAAGGCTGTTACTATGTTTCATCAACGTACGTTATCCAAGCCCCCAGTTCACAGGTGTCACTGCCCTCAGTCGTAATCTAGACAAAGTGTCTTTCGTGTTTTTAACTGGTTGTGGCATGTTTAGAGTAATCTTATTTAGGGGTCTAAAATCGAAACAGAATCACTATTCGCCATCTTTCTTTGGAGAAAGGGTGTTGCCTGAATTATAGAGACTTTGTGTAGGTTCAATAACATCACCGTTGAGCATCTCACATACCTGTTGGTTGATGACACGGCGAAAGGAAATACCTGGGTCTTGTGGCTTGGAGTACACCAGGTCCTCGTGTGTTGTGATGATCACATGCTCCATGATATTGGTGCACTGCAGCTTCCCCTCAGTGTGGAGCACACTGGAATGCTGGTCCAGCAGATGTTGCTGACGTGTGGCAGGCACTTTGTGCTCGAAGTCAGCAAGTGGCACAACAGTTGTTGTTATTGGTGGTGTTGCTCCTACATCGTAAACAGCCCATCGGCCACGTGTCCCTATGTGGGTTTCTATCACGGCGTAGTTGTCAACGAGCCATGGCAGTCCCAAAATCACTTCTTCGCTCAAGTCCGGCACAATGTATACATCGCACTTGGTATGCAGCTCTCTAATTCCTACTGGAATGTGCATCACACTTTCTGCTTCACCATGGTGGTGGGTGGTAGCGAATTGCAGACGTCTCGGTGGCATCCTAGTCGTTATTGCTTGTACTGAACCCTCACGCACAAAGTTGTGACTAGTGGCAGTGTCAATAACAGCTGTAACATTTTCCCCTTCAAGTTCAACACATACTCATAGTGCTTTGACGGTATTGTCAGTTACCTGGAACACTCTTGCACGCGTAGCGGGTGGGTTTTCATGCTGCGGCTGCGACTGTGTAATCTGCCTGACAGGAGGCAGTGGTCGCGTGGGATGGGTAACCACTGCGGGGGGTACAGGGGGCGGGGGTTTACTTTGTCGGTCCGGCACTTGTTCTCTGTGTTCTATCTGCTTATCTTGTTCACAGGCACGTGCCTCCCTTGTAAACAAACCCAATCTCTCCTGGCTGGCTCTGTGCAACAACGGCCTAATGTTTATGGTACAGTCGTGCTTGTCCCTCTATAGCATCCTCGTCGGTGTCAAATCTACATAGTACTCTCTCACAGAACTCCTCCCAAGTGACTCGATAGTCCCTTACCAAGTTCCACCATGTGGCAGCAGTTCTCCTTAACCTGTTGGCAGTTACCTCAGTCCATTCATCCCTATGCACGTGATGTCTATGCAGTTTTTCTTCGCACACTGCTAAAAACGTACCCAGATCTTCTAAGACATGTCCTGCGAAAGTTGGCAGTAATACATTGCGATCTGGCCCGGTTAAGACCTGTGGCATGTACATAACTACTACTGTTGGCGTGGGTTTCACTTATGGTGTTGGGGGTGGCGCGATCCTAGTACAGTTCGTCTTACGGCATTCGTCACAATTTATAACACCATCGCGGTAGGTCGTAAACTCCGCAGGCTCTATGCATCGTAAATGCGAGTTTTTCGTACAGTGTTGGCACTGCACCCACTTGGTTCCTGCCCGTCACATCCGGTGCCTGTGCACAGGCATTGCTCTGACGGCATAGAGACGTTGTCGGAGGTGCATTGACTTAAGGATTGCTCCCACATACTTCTCTCAAAAAAGTTAATTTCACTCAATCTCCCACAATACATGCATCGATCGATCGGTATGTCCAAGTAACTCGCACTCACATTCGCAGGTGTGTCGCGGTTGCCGACGCAGATGTCTTGATGGCTTCTCGCGGTTGATAAGGCGTGGTATTCGCCATCTTCTCGCGGTTGACGCGAATGATGCGACGTGGATGAACACACTTTACCCCACTTGGGAATGCCAATTTATGCAGTTGGAAGAGGCACGAGACAAACGATAACACAAATACTTACTGGTGATTTGGGTGCCATCGATGCTTCCCAATCACCACACTATTGAGACTCGGGGTTCTCAGGGATGTTGTGTGTTTTGTGTGTCTGTCTCACCCATGCTTACTTACAAACATATTGGCAATACTAAACTTTTAATAAAATCACTGAAATACACAATTGATTATACATATGTGGCTTGGACACTGTCGCTACTGAATAAAAAATTGAGTTCACTGTAGACATGTTTTTATTGATATTATTCATACACGTAAACGTGCCAATGAAATGATTATCTCGATCATGACTAGCCAATTCTGCTTGGAAGCTCCTCAGACCGTAATTAACCTAGCGCACACCAAAATGGACGATCTCACCGAGGTGCATGATAGCACAGCCTTCACAAGGGAAGAGGGCACCAATAATTACAAAAGAAAATATTTAATACACAATAACACGCAAGATTACTCGGCATCACTAACGCAAACTCGCAGAGGCTCGCTCTCCAGTACGTGGGTAGAGTGGTGACGGCCTATACACAGAGCCGGCTAAGATGGGAATAATTGCACTGTACACTAATTACACAATTACATAGACCCTTGAACGATGTATGAAATAAGATGGGACACGAGATGAATATTCACAGTAAACACACACATGTGAAAACAAGCTTAGGTGGAGCGAATGTTGCTGGATGATGTTCGTAGTGGACCACATGGTGGAGGTGAAATTCAATATTTCTTCGTGGAAATGGCAAACTAAATTAAGATAAAATATTATTTGTGTTGAGCGAGTGGTTCTCTTTACTATTAGACTTTTTACAGGCTTGTGACATGCCTGATGGCGGTGAAATCAAACATTACTGTGACCGAGTGGTCAAGTACAAAAGCATCAATTTACGTGAAAAATACATTGAACACTGAATAAAACTGACATAGAACACTGAAATAAATGATTGCACATCCGATGTTATACAAATATGCTCTTAAAACGCAGTGATGGTGTACACAAAGACTTGGCTTCTGTCGGCCACATGGTTATACATAATGTTGCAGTAAAATATTCAAACACGAAAATTACCCTTAAATACATACATAAAAATAAAGCTGTTAGAATTGTGTGTAGCAATTATGCAGAAGTTACACTGAAATGCTATAAAAATAGGCATATGGCATCTGATTCAAAATGTGCGGGTCACGTGACTTCTCTGACATCTTTCTCCTCCTTCTCCCTTATTAAGTTAAAAATGCCACAAGGGCGTAAGAATTAGTAAAGCAGAAGCATAATGCTGGGGGAATTGTCTGGCTAAAACGTATGCAAGCAAAGATTAACCAGTAAACTACATTGACTATGGAAACCTAAATCAGTGAACAAAAGTTGTAGTGTGTACGTGACAGTGTCTTACCTCGCCAGCTCTCCTCGACAGACTGTCCAGATACAAGCATCGCACGGACCTATCATGGCCGCCTACAGGGTTCACATAAGTGGAAGTGCTATGCACGCCGAGGGAAATATTTTATATTGAAAATAAAATGGCACAAACTAAATTAGATATTGTTTTTCATTTCTCTAATTTGTTACAAATTTAAATATTATTATAATGTCTCTTTGTGATGGCGTTTATGCCAGAATATTAAGTGTTCTTAATCTTGGTGTCGCAGGCACTTTGAATATTCATAATCAAACATTTAAAATTAGTACAAGCACTTTGAAAAAAAAAATAAAAAACATTTTAACACACATTAAATACAGCAAGGACAATATAACACATTTTACCCTGAAATTATTATTTAAAGGAAATTTCAAAAATTATTGGCCTCTTTGCGCACGTGCAGGACACGTGACACGTTAGCACCATCATGGGCTCTTAAGTTGCTGGCTATTAGCTGGCATCAAAAATGTGTTTATGTACTTGTAACTCACTGGGTGGCACCCTTAATTCTATGCTGGATCTAACCAAAGCGCCCATAGATAAAACGATGAATACAATTTAAAATACACTATTTACCAAAAAGTAATTGGGCATCCATGAAGATACGTAATTTCGTATGCCAGTTGACTTGTGTTTCATGGCCTTCGGCGTAGGACCACTGGTGTTTGTCCGTGGCAGCATGAACGCAGAGGCCTATTGTAACATTCTGGATAGTGAAATACTCCCAATATTGTGACATTTTTATGGAATGTACCCATGTTACTTCCAGGATGACAATGCCAGGTACCATGTTTCAAGGACTACTATGCAGTGTCATGCCGACAAGATTGTTCGCCGATTGGACTGGCCCGCCCAGAGCCCCGACCTCAACCCTATAAGACATCCTTGGGACGAACTGGATCGCCAGGTGAGGGCTCGTCAGGCACGGCCAAAATCCATTACTCAACTCATTGACTGTTTGCAAAAGGAATGGCAACGAGTCCCCGTGTATGTCCTGCAAACACTCATAGAGAGCGTGCCAGACAGGGTGGCTGCTGTTAAAGCCGCAAGATTCTATCGAGGTGACAACCACCGAGCAAACGTTGTGGACAGGTGCCAAATTACTTTTTGGTAGAAAGTGTATATTGACCAGGTGAGGTGTGGATAAGGCCCCACCCAACCATATTCAAGGTCGGGCCAGCCGAATGGGGTGACGGCTGTTAAAATGTCAGGAAGGCTGTTAAAATGACACACGTTCGGGCAAGCCATTTTGACGTGGCGCCGTGGTGCCTCAGTGTGTAGAGGCAGGATTTGAGGAGCTGTGAATTTTTGGAAAAGGTTTTACCTAGAGTGCCTGGCATTGCTGGACAGTGTCATGTGAAGTCGGTAGAGCAGAGTTTTCTTACAAGGTCGTTCGGCCGATGACCATAGCAATCCTGGACTGCAGTTACTCGTAAAATGTGCATTGAATAGTAATCCAATGCGTAGTGTGCAATGGCCTGTTCGGGTCAGCTCAGCTGTTTTAAACAAAAGCTCACCGAATAATTCAATTTGTGTTTGGCACTGTGACTTATCAGCTTGTCACATACCTTACAATTCACACACGCACACACACATGATACTTGAACATTAATCGTTGCTAATAAAATAGATACTGATACCCTTGGAAAAAGGTGCTGGTATTTTAAGGGCCCGTGCCCTGAAGAGCCCGAATGCTACCAAATAAGGTCCACGTGAAACAGTTCTCAATGCATACTTAGTTGTTTATTTAACAAGACTCGATGGTTTACACTTTAGGTATAAAACAAACACTTCCAGGCTTATAACCTGTCGGTTAGGTGAGACGGAAAAATTGTGTGAAGCCTATGAAAGAATGATGTGCAAGTTTATTCTTCCCCAGGCGATGCAAGCACTGGGTAAGAGGGGGGTGGTTTCTGGGACAACGAAAGAACAATGGTTCTGGTAATTAAAGATTTTATTGACAAAGAATGATTGATAACAACAGTTAATTGCTGCCTGAGCGTGCAAAACCCAAGCTGTGGTAACAAGCAACCACAACCTCGATATGCTCGTAGCTGACTGACTTGCACAGCGTGGCACGACGGCCGCTGTTGGCGGACCGTGTGGAACTACTTTCTTAACATTGCAGACACTAAAAACACATTGCACCTTAACTTAGGGCTGGAACATACATAAACAATTCTTCCTTTAACACTGCATTGTGATACGTGCTACATTTGGTTGAATGAGGTGAGGATGGCACACATTATGAATAGTACATGAAAAGAACACTCATAATAAGACTTTAATAATACTTCCTTGCGATTGGGTTGATTCCGTGTATATAATTGGCAAACACATGGACACACATGCAAAAGTACATACAAAACCTGTATTAATAAAAGCACTAAATATTAGGGTTTCCTCTCAGATCATTGTGCCCGCTACAGCGTGTTGCGCTGTGGCTTGTGTCCTACATTTGCACTGACTGTGCATCAAGTGCGCATTTGTACTGTGCAGTTTCGTTGTGCGGCAGCTGTCAAATGGGCTCCGGGACATGTGGCACACATTAGAGGCAATGGTGAAACACCACGAACTATGTACACAAAATAAAATGTCAAACCAATCTAACATATTAAAACCAAACACGAAAATTAGCACACACAAAATACTACGATGCTTGCAAAACTAACTGCCCAATTGTAAAAGGCTGGCAATCCACAACTCGCCAGCTCTTCCCATCTTCCGTAAACGAAAATAATTTAAATTAAATTGATAACAATCAATATTATATATCCGTAAAATAACGTACGCTGTGCCAGGTATTACATTTTAAAACATGTAGTGCACCATTGCCGAGGAAATGGTTAACTTTGCACTGTAGTGATCACTCAAAAGCTGAGGAAGAAATAGTAAAAGGACTAAGCAGAACAACACCCATCTTACTTCTGCCCCTCCAATAAAATTGGGATGCAGTGGTTAGGGGAAAAGAGGTGGAGAAATGGAAGGAAGGAGAGGGAGATGGATGCATCCAAGGAACAAGTATCTCAGCACTGCGAGCGCATAGTTAATTGTCCAATTGTGCACAATGATTGCTGCAGCACCATTGCAACCCCCTACCCTGAACGATCCTCATTCTGAAGAAACCAATCCACAGTGTGTTCAAACTCTGGCGATCCGAACTCCAAATGCAAAACATATCACTGTTTAACATCACAAGTAGAAAGAGTATAATCAGTAGAGAAGAGGAAAGTCTTGAAGAGAGAAGGTAGGAACAGGCTCCCAAAATCTAACAGACAATGCATGGAGCACACATGGTAGACAAGTATATTATAACAATGATTCTTCATGTCTTGCAAAATCATAAACGAAGAAGTCTCTTCCCCGGGGAAGACAAATGCTGGGCAGCCAGGAGCAACTCCGAGTGCCAGGAGTCTGGTATATTCACGAGTGTTCAGGAGGTTTCATAACAGTGGCAGTCCAAATTGCAGCATCTCCAATGAAGGATGCCAAACTCCACACAGGACAAAAACAGATGTTGCTTCTTAGGAATGGCTTCGGAGGAATATGGGTGAAAGTAAAGTTATAGGAGGACTAGTACGGAAGAAAAATAACAAAAAAATAAACAAACTAAAGGAATTAAGGTCAAAGGAATAAGTGTTTACACAATTCACAACATATACTTAAGACATTAACAATAGGCTACAGCTGCACAATTATGATCTGAGAGTGAACTTTTCTTTAACGTTATTGTATGAATGTTTAAAAAATGCGACAAATGTTCTTGTAGTGGTCGAAGCATTTTTCAAACCAGGAAGGCAATGTGTCTGTCACGGTACATCTGGACAGAGCTGATGTGGATGTAGTTTCTTCATCCTCCACATGCAGAAACATAAACAAACTTTTCTGCACAGCAGGTGGTGGTGGGTCGCAAACTGTGGGAGAAGGGGATGGGGTGTAATGCATGTCAGGATCTTTATCTTCTCTCCCCCTCCCCCCGGGCCAACTGACACAGTCACCGAAGCAGCCGCTGCATTTACAAGGGCTGGTTGCAGCTTGGAGTGAGACATGTAAGCAAAATAACCTTCTAGCCGTGTTAGTGTACCACTTTTTTCCTTTTTTTGGTCGCACAAGTCTCTTTACACCTGAAATAACTTGCAGATTTAATTTTTGAAGGTAGCACTTTTCTCTACATTGGGATCTTATCCTCGAAAATCATGCATGTTGATTTTATTGTCTGCAGGAAAGTGCGCTGTAAATAGTACACTTTGAATGTTGCAATGACTACCTGGTCCATGGGTTGCAACAAAAAGGTTGTGTTTTTTGGGGGGAAAAAAAACTAACATTTTTGTACAGGTCTGACAGGTGAGTTGGTTGGTCAGGGGCGTTGTTTAGAATGAGCAATTCCTTATTATCAAGGTTTTTTTGCCTTGTACTGCGTTTATGGTACAAAGTGTTCTATAAACCAGTCAGTGAAGAATGTCCGTGTGGTCCATTCCTTACGATTTGCCTTCCATATTACTGGCAATTGTAGTTTTGAGCAGTCCTTAAGTGCCCTTGATATTTTCAAAATGTTAAACAAGTACGAGTTTTAATTTATTATCTCCAGTGGCCTGTTGCATTATAATTTACAAGTTGATAATATTAGTGACAGTATTTGTAATTTGTAGAATAGTGTTGTGATGGTGATGCCGCGCCATTGCATGTAGTTGTGAGGTTTACCATGAACAGCGCCATGTGTTGCAGTGTTGCACAATAACAATTTACAAATCTACAAGTTGGAAATTGTAAAACCGAAACTATTAGTGAATTTTACACGTATCTGTGGCATAATTAACTGTTCTAATACAAGTTTGTAGAAATTATTGATTTACACTATTATCTTGTCTATGAGTGCCCACTTGCACATAATTTCAAGTTACAAGTGAAGTTGTGTCTACTTTTATTAATGTCACCATGCAGAATTTGTGACTAGATTAATCCAGTGATGAAGGTGACTTTGGAGTGTAGTATCAACAAAGGGCAATGAACATTAATCGGAGAAGGAAATTGTATGGGTTAAGAGTGAATTGTATTTACGGTGGCCGATATGCATGGGGTACGTAAGAGTACTGATTGTAGATTAATTGCTAATGTGGTGCGTGTTGTAAACAGTGAGATATTTAACATAGTTGTTTCATAGCCTGAAGACATAATTTAAGAAACTGGCAGTTTCTACCAATTAGCAAACTTCCCCCATGTTATTGGTGTGATGGAACTCTGATACCCCTTGATTCACCTAGAGTAAGTGAAAAAGCATTATTTGACAGATATGGTGATCACTCTTTAAACTGTATGTTTGTGTGGTGCTTCTTGCATATTTTATTATGTTAGTGCAAAATGGCCTGGAAGCATGCATGATGGCAGTGTCCTACAAATCAGTATATTGTACAAGATAATAGAAGAACATAATCTTTTTCCTAATCCAATATTATTGGGGAATTCTGCATGTCGTTTAAGGCAATTGCGTATGACCCCACTACCTCATGATCCAGACAATGAAGTAGAAAGCAGGTACAATCGCAACACGGCATGTTATTGAACATGCTTTAGGGATTTTTAATGAGAAATTTCCCTCTCTCAATTACCTTTGTTTGAACCCTACGTGTGTTGGTTCAGTTGTGAAGATTTGTGCACACACTGCAATTTTTCCAGGGATGAAAGGGATAACATTGTTATTTCTGTAAATGAAGAGGCAGTATAGCTAGAAGAAACCGACTTTGGGCCTCGTGAATATCTTCAAGTGGTTGAGAATAAAGTGCAGTATGTAGGAGGTCGTGTAAGGCAGCAGCAGATATTACCGTTGATGATGTAGGCCATTGATATTCATAGACTGTAAGAAAAGTGATCAGGGAGAAGGGATTTTGTGTGTTTAACTTACATCAAACATTATGATTTTTATATTCAGTCTTAAATAGTTGGTAAAAATACAAACTAACCATACTAATGTCTGCCAATTAATACATTTTTATTTGGTACCACTGCCCTACACATCCTCCAAATTTGTACAAAAATATAAATCCTGCCATTCAGTGCTTTATGTAATGTTTCATGTGTAATTTTGTGTGCAACATGTAATAAGTGTAACTTGTATGGGTGTGTGTTTGGCCCCAACATTCCACAGCGTAGGAAGTTTTATTAAAATGCAATGACTTCACAGATGACTTCATGGCACTAACGTGTCCCACAATAAGCAGGATCAACACAGCAGGAATGGTGTGCCCGGGTGATTGGCCCGCAGCACTCTGACATTACTTCACCTCGTGCTCAGCAAGATCTTCTAGTGACATCGCCACTGCGACATTTGGCACCTACTGAGTAACTTTGCTCCAAAATTCGACATAACTGTCTTCCAAAACCACATTACCATCTTTTCGCCCACCCAACTCCCGTCAAAATGGCTTGCTGGAATGTGTGGCAGGTTCCTACCACATTTTGATTCCACACCACCCGTCAAAATGGCTTGCCCGAATGTGTGGCAGGTTCCTACCACATTTTGATTCCACACCACCCGTCAAAATGGCTTGCCCGAATGTGTGGCAGGTTCCTACCACATTTTGATTCCACACCACCCGTCAAAATGGCTTGCCCGAATGTGTGGCAGGTTCCTACCACATTTTGATTCCACACCACCCGTCAAAATGGCTTGCCCGAATGTGTGGCAGGTTCCTACCACATTTTGATTCCACACCACCCGTCAAAATGTCGCCCTTCAGTGTGGTCATGATTCTTGCCTTAAAATCCAAAACCACCAAATTTTCAGAATTTTACCAAACTAAACAACACCAAAATCCGATCTTTTAAGTGTTCCTATCTACCATTCCTTGTGTATCCGCAATGAGACAATGCAGGAGAGACCAGCTACAGCATCTGGATGCCTCCTGGGCGCCTGCAAGATGCCAGGAAGCTGATCATGGGGGCAGCAGAAAGTATGCAAAACGTGTCGCCATTGTGCTGGGGACGAGGGAAGAGACCAGGAAGGCAGCCATCTTGGGGTAGGCGTGACACCCAGTCGCCGAGCAGCGGAGACAAAGGACCAGGGGAGCATACACGTGCTATGCCTCCTTTGCCCAGTGTCGCTGCCCGCCTTCCGCCATGCGCGAAGGAGGAGGAGGGACGGACGGGAAGGAGGAGAAATGAGAGGATATCCCTCCCTCTTGCTCTCCCTGCTCACTGTGTGCTGAACAGCTGAGTGCCCGATGGTCGTTGACACCTGCACCACGCCGCACTGAGCAGGGACTACAGCATCGTGCCACCACCTGTGCTGTGCAGCTGGGTCGCAGTCATGTGTTCCATTGTTTACTTAAAATGTCGAGCAACATGTGCGCCGGATTGCCGGCACGTCAGTCTCTCCAATGCTTGAAAGCCCTAACCCAAGACTTTGTTGACAAATTCGAGAAAGGCACAAAATGCTGCTATTGCAGCCATTGTGACCAGCAATAATTCAACAGTGCCGCGACCACCCACGACAGCGCGCGAGCCCTTGTGACCACGGTCCTGTAAATTACACCACTCCCAACAACAACCATAGTCAAATTCGAAATTCTGACCACACCAAACTACAAACTTCCATGTTATTGCGACAGCTTGATGTATGATGGACAGGGAGTGATTGTACTTTGTTGCAAAATTTGCCAAGTAAGTTATCATGGAGAAAGAATGAACAAGAGAGAGGCAGCAAGCATTTGTGGACTGACTTTTGAGTGTCTTGCGTGTCACACCTGAGACCACAACAACAATGCAGGACTTGGAAAATGTACTGTCAACATGTTTAGTGCTGCAGGAGGACGGTGTAAAAATGCAATATCTTATGCAATGTTACAACTTTCGAGCCGAATATGCAACCACAAACAACCAAGGGGGTGCAGTCAAGTGTTCAAGGGAGGAAGGTGCCAAATACCTGGCAATGCAGCAGGAGGAGAAGAACCAACAACCACATGTCAGCCGGACAGACATAGTTTTGCAAGCAAGCACAGCAACCAAGAGGTACGAACTACGACCCTTCCACAACCAGCCTTAAATGCCACACTTATGCTGTTCCTACCTATCAACACATATTTTCCGCAGTTACCCGCTCTGTACCATACGTTAATGTGTCTGCCCATTGGACCACAGTCACAAACACCCTATCCTACCCTGTCTTCAATCACGCCATATTCAGCCAGCCATAGAGAGGGTATTCATCGAGTGCAACCAGCGACCACAGAAGCAGGATGCTGGAAATAAATCTCAAGAGTCCCAAAACAACAACAACAACCCACCAGAACACACGTACGCGAAGACGTCTACTAAATTTCAAATGTTGTCTACATTCTCAGGAACATCATCGGAAGACCCTGCTGCTTTTCTAGAAGACTATACCTCCAGGCTTACCAGATATGGTGTGAGTCGCGAGGAATCGGCTAACTGCATGGATGTGCAGCTCCACGGAGATGCACGGTCCTGGTGGCAATCGCTTAAACTCTATGGGCTTCAACGGGAAGAATTTTGCAGGGCTTTCTACAGCCAGTTCAGAGGAGTGTTTGGGTCACAGCAGACTCGCACTAGAGGAGCAATAACTGAATGATTTTCTGTCTGCTTTCATAACCAGAAAAACACCTCTCATCTGAAGACTTAAACCGAACCTGCCAGAAAAGGAAGTTTTGGAAGTGATCGCCGAAACGTCAAGACCAGTATATCAAGAATTTCTGATACCACTGTTAAACAGGATAGTATAAGACATGATGCGTGCTGCGATTTTGCTGGAGCAGAACTGCGAGCAACCACGGGGGAATGCTGGTGCCATGCAATGGCTCCACGAGCAATGCAAACCACAAGGACAGGTACCAATGCAAAATAACATACCACCTGAACGTTTCAACCCAACCAAGCAGAACATGCAAAACTTCCAACCATGTAATCAAATAAAATTTCACAACATGCAGCGAGGAGAAGTGCCAAGTGCAATGGTGGTGTAGGAGGTCAAGTGCACACATGAGACCCAGTGCAACCTCCTCGGACACCACGTCGTTAATGCCCAACAGAGCGATACCAGTGGCACAGCAGGAGCCCAAACAACCCACATATTGACAGCATCAAATAAGCCACCAGCAGGAAGCAGTGAAACAGCCTGTATAGGTGAAGGGGCCGGATGCTTCTTCCATCCCAGTCTTGCAAGAAGAAACACCAGACAAGACACAACAGCAGGCCTTAATACAACAGGTTAGTAACAACGACAATCAGTTCATCAGAATCCTTGTCAATGTTAACGGGCCATGCCTTGGTAGATACCGACACATCCACAACTTTATAAAATTAAAATTTTTAAATTAATGGGAAGTCGCACCTGATAATTATGTAATTATACTGGCAACACAAGATCATAGTAGCACTGCTTTGGGACAACCAAAAATAACTTTTAATGTAAGATATTGTCCTATCCACAATTGTCACGCATGAAATACATACAGACAAAATTTTAGGAGTTCCATGGCTGTCAGAACAGCACACCATTGTTGAACCCGCAGCACGCAGGATACATTTTGGTTCAAAAGAGAGAACAGTATACAATCTAGGTAAGCAACCAACCAAAAAGTTGCTAACCGTAGCACTTAGTAGTGTTGACAACAATGTCCCCACAGAATATAAAACAGCTTTTCAAAATTTATTAAATGAACACCTGGATGTGTTTGCCATGCATGATGCGTTCTGGCATAAGACAGTAGCAAAGCACGAAATTCCATTCACAGAAGAACCTGTATGTACGAGCCCTCATAGTTATTTGCCACACCAAACAAAAATAATAATAATTCGGATACAGGAGATGCTGAATGACAGTATCATTGAACCCACTAACAGCTGGTACAACTTAGCCATTAGGCTCGCGCCAAAGAAAGACGGCACATGGCATTTCTGTGTATATTTCAGGCTGCTTAATTAAGTCATTCAAAATTCACTACCACCGTTCATTAGCGTCAAAGATGCACTAAGTTCACTCAGCCAAGCCAAGGTCATGTCATCACTCGAACTTAAGAGCAGATACTAGCAAATCCCAGTGAATATAAAAACCAAAAAGAAACTGCTTTACCATGCCAGGTGGGCATCGTTTCTAACTTTGTGCCATGCCCTTTGGATTTCAGTGTGCGCCAGCCACGTTTCAATCGATGATGGTCTGGGTTTTGGACAGACTAATTGGTAGTATGCAATAGCATATCTCGATGATGTCATCGTCTGGTCGGACACGGGATGAGCACTTGCCTACGGGGTGGGCCATGGCCTCCATAATGTAGCCATTAAATCTAAGGTAATTTCGCTCATACATGTGTTAATATCATAGATATGTTATTTATTTTACAGGTTAAACATGATTCGACAGCAAAGTCATTAGAGATTCTTAACTTTAATTATTTGCTACTTAATGTGATGAAAGCAAATTCACACCTAATCCTTCCCAGTGACTTGAACCTAGAAGATCTCGCTCCACAAATTGGTGCGCAATCAACTTCGCTATGGATGTTAGGTCATAAAAAAGTGTACATAACCTTCGAACAAGGGTGTGCGAAGTGTAGCCAGAAGGCAGAACAATAAAGTTACTGCTCTTCTCTTTCCACCCCTCCGGATTAGGAAAACCTGTAGTGGGAGTTGGGATTTCCCCCACTGGGCAAAACCCGTCCTCCCTACCGTTTGTGAGTTTCGGCATTTTTTTAATCAATGGAGTGGAACAGCTGGAAGTTGTTGCTGTGTTTACCATTTCAGCAGCCTTGAAAATATGAATCGGTGTTGCTTTTGTAATGTTAATTGCTTGCTTCACTGATTATAGATTGGTAAGTTAGAACTTTTCAAGGTGGATAAAATTAAAAAACTGTAGTGTCCAGATACTAAGAAAAATGTAAAGTCAAGGAAATACAGTCCACTTTACAGTGTGATTATCAAACTGTGTGAGGACAGGTTTAGAGATGTTCGCCCTTTGTGTGATATTAATTTCTGAAATGTATTTAAAAATCTTCATTTTTATTGACACAGATGTTCAAATGGCAATGCTGCAGTTTGTGTTCTTTACTTGAATACTAAAATCATGTAAATGAAACCTTATTTAACTGTCATCATTTTTTAGGGTTTGAAACTCGCCTAAACTAAACTAACCACGAAACTATAGTCCATTCACGGTTAATTCACACTTTTTAAATCAAAACTTTGAGAATTACACCAGATATTAGCATGGTTGTTTGGTTCACAAATAATATGTAAACGGCAAAATTTTCGTTCGTACATAAATATTATTAATTATAAGTTGTTATGGTTAAATTCAATATTAACCTGTATTTTGTCTTTTCATTATAGTATGTATATCATAGAAAATGTGAGTTAAGACTGGGTGGAGAAGTACAATGTAAACTACGGAGAAGAAGAAATAGTTTGTATGTACAGGAATAGTTTTGGTTTATATTGGTAAGCTTTTTTATATTTTAATTCATTTCAGTTGTGAAGTTTCTACTAGGATTTGTGTGCTGTATTATTTGTGTGCAGTGTTTCTTCGCAACCACCACCAGTGCTAAGAGTCAGTCAGGAAGTTTATTTACCCATGCATCCACAGTCTGCAGCCTGTAAGGACTTCCGCGTGTGTTTTGCGGCGAATTGGAGTGAGCCACACTGGATTGTTGTGCAGCAGGGGCCTACCACATAAACGGTCCATATTGGCAGGAGGGTGAGGGTGGACCGGGATAACATCTGGGTGACTTCAGTGACGAGGTTGATCCCGGTGTCCCTCAGCCCCATGGCGACATCGGCGATGCCGAGCCGGCCAGAGCAAGAGGAGGGGAAGATGCAGCTGCACCTCTATGTGATGCACGAGGAGAAGTTGGCCAGGAAGAGAACAATGAGAGAACACCACCTGATGTAACCTCTGGCTTCCTCGTCGGAGACAAGCTCCATTAAGAAGAGAACGACATGAGAAGTGTTGTTGGACGCCCGGAAGAGAGTACAGAAGCGAGTACAGAAGACCCGTCATTGCCCAGCACCACCATGCCCGACAGGGAATGGCAGGGTTCTTCACCAAGTGTAACCGAAGGCACAGTGCGTACGAGCACCCCGTCTATCTGACGGAACCCATTGTTGTGACAGCACCTCAAACGGGTTCACAACAGCAGTATGTGCCCTAAATGGCGGAGACAGCAAGCAACAAAGAGGAGAGAGATGCACACAAGCAATAAGAAGCAGTTCGATCAGGTCACCCCCTGTAAACTGAGCAAGATCTAGAGCAGGATGAGCAGAGAAGACAGCACGAGTGCAAGCAGCGAAGGCGGGAGTGAGGGCAGCGGGTTCATGGCCTCAATGTGCCTGCAGTGGACACGCCTGCCACAGAAGTGTCGTCAGTGTGGGTGTGCCCCAGTCACCAGCTGCATGGTCAACCACAACACCCACCACCAACACCCAGTACTGGAGGGAAGTGTGCCCCATAGGGACGGGCCTAATTTCTGCGCCCTTGGAGGATCCCGAGGACACCCCAGTGCTGCAGGTAGCGGCCTCGGCCTACAAACTGTGTCCGAGGGGGAGGGGAGATTTTATATTCACTGGTTCCCTGCCGTCTAGCCCATTTGTCTGGCCGACCGCGCCCTCAACAGCGCAGCATGCAGGCGCACTCTGTGGCTAATCACATCGCAAAGTGTAAGTGTAGTGTGATGCAACGAGAGTGCGATGGTGCAGTGCAAGGGCAGGAGTTCCGGCAGTGCAGCGCCACATATGCAGGCAAGGCCCAGATGTAAACAAATGCTCCATCGGAGTGATACACAAAACAAAAATTCTCCTAAATAATATTTAGCAAGGAAATATGAGGATGCAACTACAAACACTGTCACGTGTTTATATATTAGCAGATACCACATTTTCCTTCCATGTTTTCATCATTGTTGCAAAATTGTGTTATTTCACACATTTTTTCACCCCAATCAGTGCTGTATCCTTACCATTGCATGTGATGTTTCAATCATCCAGGGCAAGAGTGTTATTGTGATAATATTTTATGCAAGTGTTATATGTGTATAAATAGATTTTAAGCAGAGTTCCTTTTGTGCAAGGGTGAAAGTAGATGCTTTGCAGCGGGTGGGACTGCCCTCCTGCTGCCCTCCTGCTGGCAGGTACAGTAAGTCAGCAAGTAGCATCCAGAAGGGCAGGTTGTGCATGGATGTATCACGTTTTCCCGTGCTCAGGCGACATTCATCTTTTGCATCAATCATGTAACATCAATAGCAGTAAATAATTCCGGAATCAATTTGTTTTCAGCCGCCCAAAATACTGCCTCTCGCCACCCTGGGGTTTGTATTGCCTGGGGAGTATTTTCATATTTTATTGCACACCTTAAAACATTTGTTAGCATTATGCTAGTCGCAGTGTCGCTTCAGTCCCGCTTTAGTCTCCTTTAGGAGACAATCTTGTAAGTTTTTTCTTAGAGAAACATGTAAAGTTCGTCAAATTAAAAGAGTCTTATGGAACTGACGTAGGTCTTTTATTCGGCGGCCACAAGGCATTTCAGGGCATAAGACCTTAAATCCTGTAATTTTACTTTCAGTGTTTTATACAATTTTTCAAGTGTAATTTCGTGTGCAACATGAAATAAGTGTAACTTGTATGGGTGCGTGGTTGGCTCCAACACTCCATAGCATAGGGAGTTTTATTAAAATGCAACGACTTCACAGATGATTTCATGGCTCTAATGTGTCGCACAATAAGCAGGTTCAACACAGCAGGAATGGTGTGCCCGGGTAATCGGCCAGCAGCACCTTGACAATACTTCACTTTGTGCTCTACAAGATCTTCTAGTGACGCCACCACAGTGATGTCTGGCACATACCAGGTAACTTCGCTCCTAAAATCCACATAACTGCCTTCCAAAACCACATTACCACCTTTTCGCCCACCCAACCCCCGCCAAGTCATATCACCCATGTTTACTCCATTCTGTACTGTAACACATGAGACAGTGTTACCAATGATAAATGCAGGAGTGACACCAGAGAACAGTTGGTGGCAAAACAACACACCACAAATAGTGATGCAAGGGAACAACAGTGTAGAAAACAAAAGTGAGAAGAAAAATTCCCCAATGTGATTCCAAACACTGTCAATTTTCGCAGGAATACCAACAGTGAATTCCATGGTATTCTTGAATGACTGCACTGACCGACTAAGAAGGTATAGAGTCTGGGGAAAAGAATGGGCTGACGTGTGGGTGCACAGTTACACGGAGACACAAGGATTTGGTGGTATTCCCTAAATCACTATGGTTTAGGGTGGGAGGAGTTCGTGCATGGCTTCCAGTGCAGATTTGGACGTGCATTCACCTCTCAAACCCAGAGTAAGCTCAGACTTCAGGCTCAGCAACCTGGCAAAGCACTCACCATGTGATGGTGCATTAAAATCTTTTTTCTACCCCACACAAACATCGAGCTAAATGACAAATGAAGACAAATATTGACGATTATGACATTCAGGTAGTGAGATGGACAATAAATAACTCCCACGTGATTGATAAGTGTCGACCGATTGTTGGGGCGGCTGATAGTGCATTTGTGTGATTATGATTTATACTCTTACAACGTCGATTCAGAAGGTGAACGGTACTGGAAAAACGTGTGTACGCATTTGTTTACATGCACATTTCAAGGCTGATGTAAATATTTGCTCTATAAATACAATAAAACTATGTAGGCCTACATGTTTGAATGTATCAATACATTTTCCGAAAGCACAAGGCAGCTTTTCATGACACATTTTCATGTAGATATTTAGTGATGTGGGCTGTGGGAGGTGTGTGTTGTCTAATCTCGGTGTATTACGTCTGTATCGGGTTGCGAGACAACCTTTGTGGAGCAAACTGTCGCTTTGGGTGACAATGTTTAGTGTCGGTGCATCAAATTACACTGATTATCAATTCAAGGACATTAGGGTATCATAAACACATGTTACACCCATGGTCGGTCTTCCCACTCACACCGCATGATCTGCTCATATATCCCTATATCTTCGCAACTGTGCTGCAGCTGGTTGAAATATAATCATCGGTTTATTTTTGGTGAAAGACAGCTGCACGGTACGAACGGTTACTTACACAGGCACAAGGATTATGGTAAATATGTTTTCAGCTCGGCTGTTACGGCTTTGGCTACCCTCCATTTCGTGTTCTCACCCTCCTGTAAGCTATCACCGAACACATCCCGTTCTGTGCTTCCTTCCCTTATGATGTGCTAGAAGAATCTTCTCTTTTGATGCACACTCTACTTACTTAGTTTATTCCTGCCTCCTGGTCGTTCGCATTGACTGCTTTCAATCTTTACACACATGAATAATGATTTTTCCTGTCTACACTTCTGTATGAACAAAATTGCTCCACATGTAAATACTGTACTCTCGAAGGGTATAACAATAATATTGATTTTGAGTGGACAAGGTTCCGGGTTTGATGAAGGTAACTTTGTAATATTTTTCACTCTAGTAAATTTTATGTTAAAAAATATTAATATTTTACAAGCAGTGTATTTTATATTTAGGTAAAAAAAATGTTTAAATGGCACCATTTTGCACCTTAAAATACAAATTTTCCCTGGTGAGGGCCCCCGGACCCCACCCCTCCCTTAATTGGTGAGATCAACGCCACTCCTGCCCCCTGCACACAGTAACTTGTCCATGAAATTATAGCACACATCGCCTCTGTGTAATAATATGGTCAAAGCTGGGAATACCAAATACATAGTTTATCTGTTGTATTGGAAAGGCTTGCCATGGAAAGTTTGACATGTGCAGTGAAGAAGTGTCGCCTAGGTAAAATGGAAATTGATTTCTTAGGACGTGTCGTTAGTGAGCAAGGAAATGCATCGAACCTGGAAGAGTTGAAATTAATTGACCAGTAATGTCAGCACGTACATGAAAGAAGTTACACAAGTTTTTCTGACTTATCAAGTGTGAGCGAACATATTACAAGGGATTGATGAACGGAGAGATACACTACTGCAAGACATGTATAATCAGGGTACATCACAAGTGCCAAACCGACGAGGAACAGGCAACGGCAGTTGATGAATATTTTACTTGTCGGGATTGCCCAGCTATCAGGGAGGCAACATCTACAGTGTTACCAATTAAGAATACAGATGTGGGACCCACAAGATCTCCAGCTTCAGCAGTGCAACCCACACTGGCGACAATGGTTCCATGCATGCCTCGACTACAATTGGCTGATATTCCCTATGTACCACAAATGCAAGCAGGTTATTCCACGCCGAACTACTTAAATTTTCTGGCAGTTGTACCCAATGTAACACAATTTTTTTCTGCTTCAACAAATGTAAACACAGCAACATAAAATGTAAACAAAATCACAGAGATGATAACCAGTCAATGCAGCCAACCAGATATGCCTTTCATACCTACACCAACTCGCTTCCAAACTTGACCTACTTTCTCTGGACAACTGATAAAAGATCCTTCAGCTTTTGTGAGCGACTGTTCTACATGCCTGCAGCACTATGGTGTTTCGCAGGATGAATGGCCAGGCTGTGTAGGCATTGGCAGCTGGATGGGGAAGCGAAGCAGTGGTGTAAATCGATCAATCACTATTGCCTCATCTTGGTGGAGTTCATCCACGCATTTCACTGCAGGTTTGGAGGCATATTCACGTCCATACAGGCCCAGAGTAATTAGACTTTACAGCAACAACAGGAAGGGGAAACTTTAACATCCTTCATAAACCGCAAAATACACCTGGTGAAGAGGTTTCGACCAGAACTAATGGAGACAGCCTTGCCCGAGTACAGAATGGCCCTAGTTCCGCTACTCTATAGCAGACTAAAGGAGGTAATGAGAGCTGCAATATTTCTGGAACGGAGCACACGTATGCTGCGACGTGACGGATGTTCACGGGAGCGCAATGGGCCGCGCAATTACGGGAACTTCTGTAGAGGATAGTACCGGGTAAATCGACAAAACTTTCAAGCCAAAAGAGGCGAACAACCACGAATATGTAAGTTGAACAGTTTCCAGAACCAGGCACGGGGCGATAACAGTGCACATCACGTGAGTGTGTACTGAAGCATGAACAGGTTCGTTCGGTGGAAACGGTCCCAGCTACCCCCATGGCCGTGTCGTTATTGCCTGGGGTGGCTATACCATTGGCATGTCGACTACCCAAGGAATAAACACCTGGACAACCGGAACAGAGGAGTAGCCAGCAATGCAGAACAGCGGGGAAAGGGTTGCAGGGGTAAGGCCGACTGCCGTGATCTTTACTCCTCCCCAGGACCACAGCCCGACAATAATACATCAGAGAGTGCTCATCAACAAGGTCAGTCGTACAACTGCAATATTTATCAGGGTACTTGTTCATGTATATGGTTTATTGTGTCATGCAACGACAGCATCTCATTATCTGTGCCAGAGCAAGTTTGTTAACACCTGATGAGATACCTCTCAGCACCCAGGTTAAGAGCCCAAAATGCGATAACAGCCAAGAAAATTTCCTTTTGGGGAAAATGCCCCAACTGAGGAACTCTCAACCTAGTGCCAAGGTACCATAGTGGAGGACATGGAAAGCAAAGTAATTCTCCGCTCAAATGCAACTTTTAGGTGTTGTAAATAAATCAGTTATATATAAGACATCCCAGCCCAGCCCAAAATAAATTTACTCACCTCCTTGCTCCTACGTAAAATCGACAACATTATAGCATGACATGGATAAAATAATTAGTGGTATAGTTTTCAAGTGATACTTTGACTCCATAGATGGTAATTTAAAAAAAGGGGGGGAGTATGTAAAAAATTAAATTAATTACTTAAGTTAACCATTAAAAAGGTTCACTTATTTTATCATTTTCCCTCACCAGTTGAATACAAACACCCAACAACAAGAAATAACTATTGTATAGTTTCATCCAGCAAGAGTATTTTTATATTAATATCAGTTATTTTGTTACATTCCTTTAATTTAATTTCTTTTCAGGTGGGTTTTTCTGCAAATTCCACAGAGTGAGTTTACCAGAGAAAGGAGTGTGCACCCAAACTTTAGAGTTACGAATAAGTTAATACACAAATTAAATATTAACTTTTGGAACCAGTCTCTTTCCCTTATTTTTAGCATTAAATTAAACTTTGATATTGCCAAGATAAAATAACAATTAACAACCTTAGTGTTACATCTTTTCCAGAACATGCGCACAGCAAACACAATAAATTTAGTCCGTAAGTGCCTTGCTTGAAGTTTCAGTCGTCACATCATGCACAAGGAGCATGCAGAAAAATTGAAAAATCTGACTATGAGGTTATGAACGAAAATTCGGTGTGAACAGCGACGCGCACAGCTCGGTAATTTAACACATGTTGTCCAAGAAATATGCCGCAAAGGGCAGCAGGTAAGTTTTAACTGCACATGGGCTCAGTTACATTTCCCTGGAGTAGTCTAGGATTGCACTAAGAAATATAAAATAATATTAATAATTTAAAAACATAACTTTTGTTACAAACACTAACAGGAGTCTGCTAATAAAAGTTACAAAGATTACACTTACCAAGGTGGCAGCGTTGAAATCAAAGTTACTGTAAATTATGAGACTCTTTAACAGTTAATTTATTTACACTTCCAACATGGTGGAAACGAGATGAAGTATATGATGTAACAAATTCCTTTGTACATGGAGGGGCTTGAACAAAGTTCCAAAATTTGTGATATGACTAATAGATAGATATCGAAACTCCATACCACGAGTGTTAAAAGCCCAGGAAAATTCGAAAATAAAGATTGAATCACCCAATTATGAAGGTAATAAAAAAAATGACACGCAAAAGTTGACAAGAAAAAAAATTACAGAATTATAACAAGCCATAACTGCAGAAACATTAAAATTAAAATTTATTACAGTATTAGTCCTGCTCTCTATCGCAGCGGAAAACAATATACAAGCTAAGTTCTAGACACCACTGAATATAAATCAAATTTAATATTTAATATCAAGGCTGTTAGCGGCATTTAAAAATCAATTAAATTTAAACAAGGTTAATAGGTTTACAAATTTATAGTCTGCTCAGCATTAGGAGGGATAAAGACGTTTTTAATTAGTTTCACACAAATTTAAAATTACAATTAAACAAAAGTAGTGTCCCGAACAGTAATAAGGAAACAAAATAAAAACGGGCTTTGCAAGACAAGCTTAAATCGCTAGAAAAGCATTTTATGAGGGGAAAAAATATAGTAGTGAGAGGGAACATGCCGTAGCATGGCACACCTAGTCATAACTTCAACTGGACAGTAAATTCAGTTAGCTAAGGGTCAGAATACTAAGTCACCTGTAGGACAAGCAACAGTCACGATTAAAATTAGGGACCTATAGAAGATTACTACAGCAATAGTCATAGACGAGATCACAGAAGGTGTCATTTCGGGAGTGCCGTGGTTGGCCAAACAAAACACAATAGTAGAGCCTGCAGAAAGATGTATCGACTTTGACGATAAAGAACAGAGAACTGTTTACAATATTGATAGTCGTAGAGTAGAGGATGTATCAGAGGTGAAACCGACCGAGTTCGAGTACAACATACCTGTAGAACACCAAGCCGCTTTTCAGCGCTTATTAAAGGAGAGGAAACTGGTTTTTCTCAAATCATGACGTGTTAAGAAGAACAACCATAGCGGAGCATCAATACCCTTAACAAAGGATGAACCAATATTTAGCAGGTCGCACACCTACCTCCCTCATCAGGCACGAATAGTTAAGCTGCAGATAGCCGAAATGCTTGCAGATGGAGTGATAGAACCAACTAAGAGCTGGTATAATTCTGCAATAACACTAGCACCCAAAAAGGATGGGACTTGCAGGTTTTTATGTTCATTTCAGACCCCTCAACCATGTCATGTGCAGTGCTATACCGCCTTATGTCAGTGTCACAGATGCTTTAAGTTCATTGGGGTAGACAAAAATCATGACATCACTGGATGACCGGAAAAAAAACGTCTTTCACTGCTGCCGATGATAGGGGGTACCAGTTTTGTGCCATGCTCTTTGGGCTTAAATGTGCACCAGTAACTTTCCAGAGCATGTTGGTCCAAGTATTAGACTGCATAGTCGGTGAATTTACACTCGCTTATCTAAACGATGTAGTTGTTTGGTCCGAGACGCGGGAGGAACACCTGCACCACCTCTCTCTCGTTCTCGAGAGGTTAGAAATTAATGGCTTAACAGGTGCAGTAAAGAAGTGCCATTTAGGGA
The DNA here is from genome assembly GCA_029891345.1 of Dryococelus australis. Taxonomy (NCBI): domain Eukaryota; kingdom Metazoa; phylum Arthropoda; class Insecta; order Phasmatodea; family Phasmatidae; genus Dryococelus; species Dryococelus australis. The sequence continues at coordinate 91,123,345 of CM057007.1, read as the reverse complement.
AGATGGACTTGGAATTTCTAGGCCACATTGTGAACGAGTCTGGAAATTGGTGTAACCCTGAACAACTAGAGCTAATTGACAGTCAACAAGCACTGCGCACCTGCAAGCAGCTTATAAAGTTCTTTGGTCTAATCAATTGGCTGCGGGAGCACATCGAGAACTTCAACATAATTTCTGTGCCACTCGCGGACCTGCTGTCACCTCAAAAGCGATACGTGTGGGGTAGCGAGCAGGAAGTGGCTTTCCACAACATCAAGGAGAAGTTCCGATTGTGCCCCACCCTGGCAAGGTACAACCCAGCACACCACTTGTTTCTGCAAACAGATGCCAGCCAGCAGGGGCTTGACTCCATGTTATACTAATATAATGAAACATGTGAGAAGTGTGTAATCGTTTTAGAAAGTGCGAAACTGGTTATTACAGAAAGGCATTACGATGTAAATGAACAAGAATGTCTCGCCATTATCTGGGCAGTATGCAATTACCAGCCATTCTTAGAGTACAGGAGATTTACTTTATGAACAGACAATCATTGCCTTGTATTGCTGAGTAACATGAGGGAAGTCAGGAGCAAGCTAACATGATGGGCCTTATTACTGCAGGTTTATGATTTCAGTATTTAACATGTGCCAGGCAAAAGCAACGAACTCGCGGACACGTCTCATGTGCTGAGCGCTGCAGTAACGGTCATGGACGAGATGGAATGGGAAGAGATCCTACTACCAGTTATGCAGAAACCGCTAACGGAATTTCGAATCAACCAGGTAGATGTAGAAGAGTAAGACACACTAGTAGTGGATTTATATCAGGAAATTGTAGACTCGCAGAAATACTGCGAATTTGCATGTGAGATAATACAGAAGTGTGAACAACAGCACTTGGAAGGATGGCACATGATGGAGGGACACGTGGAGACATGCTCTCCACGAGATAAACAAACATGGCAACTCTACATGCCCCTGGAATGCTGAGCGAATGTTTTCGAGCATGCGCATTCCAGTAAAACTGCAGGACACCCAGGGGCGGAACAGACGATTAAAAACGTGCTAGAAAATTTTTTCTGGTCCAACCTTAAGTACTGTGTGCGAAATGACATTTAATATATAATATAAAATACATATAATTTGTTTAAGACGCGTCGCACAGATTTTACCCAGCAACAGCAGCAACTGCAACGATGCAAGCCCTTCGAAACACTGTGCTTAGATTTAATGGGACCCTACTTCAAGTCAGCCAGGGGAAAAGCATTTATTCTAGTCGTGATGGACAGTTTCTCACACTGGATAGAAGTGTATCCGATAAACACAGCACGAATGAGACAGATTGTGAAATGCATTCAGGATGAGTTCTTTACACGTTTGGGTTACCCCGGGAAATCCTAACGGATAACAGGACCCAATTTACTGGGACGTGATGGCGAGAACTGTGCACGGTCTGGGGAGTGTGGCACCTGAAAACTGCGTTTTATTACCCCCGAACAAACCCCACATAGAGGCGCAACCAGGAGTCGTAGCGCAACTCCTCCTCTGTGTGAGTGAGCAGCACACAAGATGGGCTGAACACCTGCCTGTCGTATTCTTCATGCTCCGTCACAGAGTGAATGCTGCCACTGGAAAATCCCCTGCCCAAGTCTTACTATGCAAAAACATCACGTATCCTAGTGAGAGAAATTGTTCCCATGAAAAGGCAAGTAGTGATAACGAAACCAGTGGTGCAAGAGAGGAGAGGATGCCATTGGATGTCCAAGGAACAGCGGGAACAGTAGGTACGGTACGCAGCCAGGTGGCTACTGCAGAGTAAAAGGCCATCAGCCGCCTTAAGACCATGACAAATTGTGTATGTTAAGGCACATCCACACTTGTCCGCACACAAAAACTTTTGGGTGGGATTCGTCCCAAGATGGACAGAGCCACACCACATCATACAATCGTTCGGACAGACAACCTACCTGATTATAATAGGAAGGAAATAAATTAGGATACACCGGAACGTCATTCGGGCCAAAGACATACCTGGACGGTATGGACAGGAGACGGAAAGTGGCCAGGACGACCAAGCTCACGACAAGCAAGTGCAGGAAGCAAGAGAAGGGAAAGTGGTTCCAGACATCCCGAGGAGGCTAGACCAACAGATGCCTGGGAGATTATAATGCCATACAATGAAGAGTTCACCAGGGGTCTCAGTCACTCCAACAGTGCACGTAACGAGGTCACGATATCCGCTACAGACAGCGACATGGCACGGGGAGAGAGAGAAGGTGCTCCCAATGTAAATATGCAGCAGGAGGAGATGGAACAGCATGCGTAGTAGAGAGATGACCAGGCACCCCATGATGGCTTAGGCGCTGATGTGCCCCCTGGTGAGTTCACAGTAGGAGAAGGTGGAGCGGCACTTTAGGTCAGTGTGTCAGGTGAGTACGCATGGGGTTCCGCGACACCCATCATGCAGTGTTGACAGGGGTGAGCTCAGTAACCTGTGACCAAGCGCCATCAAGCACAGCCGTACGAGCGAGAGAGCTGGGGACAGCATTAACACTACTGCAGGGAAGTGCGGAAGGGGAGGAGCTGGCCCTTTTCGTGGAAAAACCCTCTACCAGCACGACATGAAAGGAAGACTTGGAGGTGCAGAATCAAGACCAGCCTGCCAGGGTAATGCTACCGGGTCGCAACCGGTCTCAGCTTCAGCAGGACGAAGAAGCAGGAGATGATGCAAGCAGCGAGGAAGACAGTGAGATTAGCAGGTTTGCCAGCTCGTTACTACTCCAACAGTTGAAGTGTTGAAGACAGCCTCCGAGCTACTGCACCACATTCAGTGTTGCCACAGCACCACAAAGTGCAGACCTAGCAGCAGCAGCAGAAGATCAGCAGACTGCCGGTGCATAGGGATGCCTATGTGTTGCATCCACGCCGTAGGGAGCCGAGGAGGTGCTCCTACTGCCAGTATATCAATGGCTACAAACAGACTCGAAGAGTAAGGGGGGGGGGATTTGACGTCCGTTGCTGCCCCCGAGCCTGTTTGTCTGCCGTCTCCGATGGCTGCTGCTGGGAGCAGCGCTCTACTGGGCGCTGGTGTGCATCGGTTAAGTAGTGTTTCACATTGGTTAACCGAAGAATGCTATTCCATGAGTGCAGTGAATATTGGTCACTAGAGCACTCGTGCAAGAAAGCATGAGTGCAGAGCAGTGTAGAGAAGTGCAGTGCAGACACATGCGCCCGCGCACACATGCCCTAAAAGTAGGAACTGCAAAATCTGGTTAGAGTTTATTAGACGGTAGTAAAAGGACGCTAAATGACAAGCTTCCATGCAAAGAATCTGCAAAGAGCCGTAATATAATTTAAGTGCCCTACGGGCTTAAATGTACATGTTATCATTTTTCTATAATTCCAGTTTTTCAAGTGTTTCACCTTCATTTCACGACATGCAGTGTAATATATCTATTAAAGGGTTCGCGTAATTCCTAGAATTAATTATACAAGAGTTGTTTGTTTTTAAAGAAATGTTTATATAGGATTTGTGAGTGTAGGAAAGTAGCTCGCACAACCTGCTGGTCCGCTCAAACTGGCCAGCATGTCGGGGCGAGAGAGTTAGTCATACCACAATGTCTTGAGGAGTCGGACGTGCTGACCGATGGCGTCGTGTTTCGTGTGTTTGGGCAGCACATAAACATCTTGTAACCAATCATTTAACTGAAATAGACTGTAGAATAAAGAAACCTCGTGTGTTTAGCCGCCCACGATTTCTCCGCTCCTCCCTTCTCCCGGAATAGCAATGCCGGGGAAGGCTTATTGTTTCATCTTAAATAATTGTGGCCAAGAGCCATTTGTAACAGTGTAACGCTACTGGCAGGTGAAGCCTGGCAATGTACGTGTCAATAGTTTTCTAGAGGAACGCTTTAAATAAAACCTAGTTATTTAACATGATGTGTTTGTATCTTCATTCGGGTCACCTGCGGGTTATAGGAGTGTGGGCCCCACCTTCCCTGCCTTTTTATTGTGTGTACTATGCAAGGGTTTTCCTATGTATTTGAGAATGTTTTTATCTTCATGTAACTAAATATGGGTGTGTGAGTCGCCCTGAGACCTCACTGAGTAGAAAGCATAATACAGGTACGTATTTTTCTGTGATTACGATGGTAGGAGCACTGAGAGGACACCATCCATTGGCCGTTGGCACACGATCTGGAGAAGAGAAATCTGCTCTACTGCAGCTAGTTGGTATTGCCCTAACAATACCTGCCGCCCACAATCTATCAGCAGAAGGTTTGGTGAGCAATATTACCTGTCCCACTCCCAAACTTAAAGTACACCATTTTGCTTCACTACCTTGCAGTCAGGTATTATTCTCTATGGGCATTATTCATAGTCATTTTTAGTCTGAACTAAGGAAAAATCATCCTCAGACCAAAATTTTTCGTATTCAGAGAGCATTTTTATTGCTAGTCCAAGGATCATTTTACTGTAGTACGGCATAACTTTTAGTCTGGATTGAGGGTAACATTAAAGAAGTATTAAGATTAAAAAAGGAAAATGGCGAACATAAAATATGCCAGTTTCGTTAATATTAGATGGCAGTGAAAGCTAGATATAGTTTATGAAACATGAAAATTAGGTTAAAGGCAGATTCTGTCTATCTGAATGCAAAAATATGCCGACCTAATGGATGAAATGTTTCGTGAATATTAATTCAAAGGAAATGTACCTTATAAGTTTAATAATACATCAGGAGTTAGCTACAGCAAAGCCTTTCTATTTCTGTGTCAATCAAATGCCTTCTCTGAAAACAGATTCTTACGAGATGTGATATTAATACACAAAGAGAATTTTAATACAAATCTTAACTTGTAAAATTTATAGTTAAGTATTTATGGATACGATAATGTATTGGTAGCTTAGAGTTAACGTCGTGGGCTGTTGAGCAGAAGAATTCGAGTTCAAATCTCATCTGGTAATTAAGATTTTAACCAGTTTAATATACATTTTTGTAATATATTTAGCATTACAAAACAAATTTACATCATTTTAAAGACAGTATTGACATAATAAAATGAAACCAGCCCATATTACCAGTGCTTAGGAGTGTGCTATGAAAATTTAATAGATCAATATGGAATAATAAGATATTAGTATATTAATTTGAACGTCCTTCATCCTCCAGTATTACCATATATGATATTCAGAAATTACAATATATGATAGAGTCATAAAAACAATGTATTTGATTATTTCCAGCTACCCCAGAGCCTGGGGGAAAAAGCATGGTCCTCACCTATCCAACACCTTGGGACGCGACGAGTTGCTGCGATGGTCCTCAAGTCGCTATCCAACACCTTGGGACGCGACGAGTTGCTGCGATGGTCTTCAAGTCGCTATCCAACACCTTGGGACGCGACGAGTTGCTGCGATGGTCCTCAAGTCGCTATCCAACACCTTGGGACGCGACGAGTTGCTGCGATGGTCCTCAAGTCGCTATCCAACACCTGGGGACGCGACGAGTTGCTGCGATGGTCTTCAAGTCGCTATCCAACACCTGGGGATGCGACGAGTTGCTGCGATGGTCTTCAAGTCGTATCACACGGGGACGCGAGTTGCGCATGGTCTAAGTCGGGCAGTTCCAGCGAGGGTGCAGCATGAGCGCGATGTTAATCCCATGATAGCTTATTTTATCATATACATAGAATACAGTGACCTTTTCATATAAGCATATGCTTCAAAGAATTATGTTATGTAGTATATGTATATTTAAATTATTTCTACTTTTATTTTCAAATCCACATACAGTATGTTTTATTATATTTTATTTTATGTTACTCTAAGTAATGCTTATTGTAAATTACTATTCAATTTGAAAAGGAAATTTTTTTTTTTTATAAATTAGTTATAATTATTTTACCACTATCTGCAAATTATTTTGTCATTAGTTGATATTCATGGTTCTATTTGAGACACAGTTCGGAAATAAATTTGTGCAGTAAACCTGGCAACAGTATACTTCGATGATCCTTCGACTAAGGTAGATTCACTCTAATCGGGATTTATTTATACGGTATATATAGTCAACCCCAAGTCTGGACTAACCTCAGACCAACTCCGAGGAAGATCATCTCTGGATCATCTTTGGACGAAGCTCTTACTATGAATGAGGGTCTATATTATAACTGCATTTTATTAGAAACTCTAATATTATTTTGCTTCGTCTGTATATTAAAACAATAATAGTTGATTGAGGTTTTTTGCAATTTTTGAAAGTATTATAGTATGTAATGGTAAATTTGTTTCTCTGCGTGTGCAAGTAGATCCCTCCACGGAACATGGGACCACCACCGCCAGCCCTCGCACCATGGCGGGAAGTCAGTCAGCAAGTCTCACCCAGAGAGGAGGAACGTGTGAAACTGTGCTCATGCTTTTACCGCCCAGACGATATCTTTCTTCATCACCGGTCATTTTTTCAGCAATAGTAAAGTACATCAGGTACCTTTTTCGTTTTTGCTGTCCGGGATACTCCCCCTCGCCTCCCCAGGAATTGAATTGCCTGGGGAGTTTATAAATTAATCAGCACACCTTACCTTAATGCAAGCCTAGGGCTTCATCTACTGTATAGCTTCCGGCATAGGTTCAAAGCGAGCACTTATATAAGTTATTCTCCTGGAGGGAATGTTCAATTTTGCAATAAACTGCATGAACTGATGAGTGCATTTATTCGATTGCCGAAAAAGTACCAAAGCATGGGCCCCTTAAAACAGCCCTTTCCTGATGCAAGTATCTCTGTGAATTTAATGGTAAATATATGTGTATGTGTGCTGCAACCTTACCAAAGTACAGTGAGTAACATTAACGGGCGTGTGGTTTGGCCCTGATAATCCACGTGCTGGGAGTTTCGTTTTCATTACGTCAATATCATATTAATTTGTAATACCAAGAGGTGATTGAGCCGCCCCAAGAGCCCCTCATTTAGAAAACAATGAGGCCTCCACATCAGGTGAACTACTGCAAGATATACGCAGGAAGGTGGTCTGGGTGATCAGCTGCAGCACCCTGAGGTTATGAGGAATCAGCTCTACCGCAACATCAGTGATGCCACCACAGCGACGTCTGGCGCCTACGGGTATACAATTCCCAACACCTTTTCCAAATTCCGTTCACTACCTTTGTAAATCCCAATCAACCCCATCTTGCCCAGTCAACCCACGTAAATTGTCGCCCTTCCGTTTGGCCAAAATTTCCTGCCAAAATCCATGTGCGAACTTTCGACCAACCTTTCAAAAATTTTCCCACCACAAGTTGTCCATCTACACCATCCTAACCCTGTTTAACCGCATACCCGCAACAAGAGGAAGCAGAGGAGGACATCAACAGTGCCATGACACCTTCCAGATGTCTGGGAGATGCAAGAAAATGGGCCACGTGCTCTGCAGGAAAAAGGGCGCACAAACACTGGTTCATCACCATTGTGAGGAAAGTGCAGGAGAAGGGCGAGAAAGGCAGCTATCTTTGTGCAGTGTGTGATGTTAGGGCTCATGCCACAAGGCAGAATGAAGGACAAAGGAGGGAGAAGGAGAAGACACCCATGCCACCCCCTCCACCACCAACAGCAGCGCCCAGCAGGACAGGAGGGAGGGATGAAGGGAGGAGTAGTTGATTTCCTTCCTTGTGCTTATTGCTTCTGCCACATGCTGGTGGTCAGCTGAGAAGGAACTGGTACATTGGCGCCTGCCCGCACACTCGAGTGAGGCTGCTGCATCGGGACCACCACACCACATACGGTTACTGGGAGCTGTTATCCGTGCCATGCACGTTACTGTGAACTGTCAACATGGCCAGCTACACCACATACACCTCGACAGCAACACCATTGTGCTTGCAGTGCCTCAAAGCAATACCAGTGGACTTTGTTAACAAATATGAGTGAGGCACGCAGTGTTGTCATTAATATCACTGACCGAACTCTATGACAAACAACCGCTTAGCGAGCATCCCCGAACAACCGATCGTAGTGGTAACAGTGGTGTCACAGGAAAATTTGCAAACAGAAACAGTGCAACTGCAAGTAATCAAGACGGAATCAGACTCTCACACACCGCTTTATTGTGATAATCTTATTTGCGATGGGTAGGGGACAATTATCTTATAGTGCTGGAACTGTCAAATCAAATTTCACCGGGAATGTCTCAGTAAGAAAGAGCAGACAACAGCAAGCGAGTTAGTGTTTATGTGTGGTACCTACCACATTAATGTCAAACATTGCAACGTACAACAACAAGTTCAGGACCTCATTTCAACATGTCACATTCAAGTAAGCAGCAGCGATAGGAGTATACAAAATTTTAATTGGCAAGCAGACGCAACATGCAAGAGCGAGGAGAAATAGGAAATCATTGCACAAGTCACAGAAGAGGAGGAATACCTCATATATGATGCGGGAATGCAATCAGGGGAGCAACATCCACACATCAACAGTGCGCACATGGTGAGCAGAGAAGTATGGATACCGTCGATCTCAGCAGCATTACTTCCACCCCATCCGAATGCAACTCCATTACCATATTTACCCATCAGTACCTATTTACCGCCAATGCCTACCATATATCCAACACCATTGTACCCGTCAATCCTACCACCACTAACCATGACTTACCCGACCATACCATATACGACACCGAAAGCAGAAACAGTACAGTAAACACCAAGAACCGCAAATAGAACCAGCTAGAGAGAAAAGGACAGCTGAGCCAAACTTTAATGCAACTGTGCCAGCACAACATATGTGAAGATGCCTAGCAGATTTTAGATTTTTCCCACATTTGCAGGAGTATCGTCGGAGGACCCCACAGCCTTCCTAGAGGACTGCGCCCACAGGCTCACTAGGTACAGTGTTAGTCAGGAGGAATGGGCTAGCTGTGTTGACATGCAGCTCCAAGGAAATATAGAGTCTTGGTGGAAATCAATAAACCATTATGGACAAAGTCACAAATTTTCGCAGTGTATTCCAGAGCTGTTTCAGGGGTGTTTTTAAGCTCTATTCAAAGAGAGAGCAAGATCACACTGGAAGAACAGCAGCCAAATGAATTTCTAGCTGCATTCGTCACACACAAGACACACCTAATGCACCAGATTCACCCGCAGTTACCGGAATGGGAAGTCTTAGCAAATATTGTGGAAACAGCCAGGCCAGAATTCAGAGCAGCACTGATACTGCTACTGAAAGGGACTGTTGAAGATGCCATGCATGCAGCAATCCTACTGGAATGTGACCAGGTACAACCGTGCTGCTATCTGGGTGTAGTTCGATGGCATAACGAGCAGAGAGACATGTGGGGATATGCCGCCCCACCATTGGTACAGCAGGAGCAAAACAAACAGTTCGGGCAACCTAAATAATTTTTTTTTCGACGACCACCAGTGGACAGACCAGCGTACCATAATGGGAGGAGCAGGAGGTGCAAGGTATAATGCACAGTGCAGGAGTGCAACCGAGTGTGTGGGATCAAAGTCAACCACAGTGACTTCCGTGTCGGTATTACCCTACACTGGCGTACCACTGGCATAGTAAATTACCCAATAATTCTCACATCTCACTCATTCAGGAAGTAGCAAGTAAGAAGCAGGGAAACAGGACGCGGGGGTGAGGAGGCCGGACGTCTCTTTTATCCCTGATCCATGTTTGAAACCACAGGACCAGATACCACAACAAGCAATTTTACAACAGGTCAGTAATGGCGAACAACAATTTATCAGGATTCTTATAAATGTGAACAGGTGTCAGTGCCAAGAGTTAGTTGATACCGGAGCATCACACAATTTAATTAGGGTGGAATTTGTAAAATCACAAGATGTGGAACATGTTAATTTTTTCATTCGGGACATTAGTACAATAACAACAGCTATTGTTACACCAGAAATCTGGGAGGAAGTCATATTATGAATCCTGTGGTTATCCGAGCAAAACACAATTGTGTAACCGACTGCTCGCAGAATATGTTTTGGGGAGAAAAAAAGATGTACAGTTTATAATCTGGACAGGAAACCGACAGTTAATTTACAGCAAGTCATATTGAGTTACCTTGACAATAAAATACTGGCCGAACACCAGGCCATTTTTCAACGTTTGTTATGCGAACATAAAGATGTATTCGGAACAGAACACACTTTACTTGGAACCACAATTGCAGAACTTGAAATGCCATTAGAAGCAGAACCCATACAGACACCACCACACAGTTATTTATTGCACCAGGCGAGAATCATTAAACAGTAAATCCAGGAAATGCTAAATGACTGTGTTATTGAGCCAGCAGACAGTATGTACAACTTCGCAATAACACATGCACATAAAAGACGGCATGTGGCATTTTTGTGTCGACTTTAGGCCATTAAATCAAGTTATCGCCGTACATAAGTATAAAAGATGCTCTCAGCTCATTACAACAGGCACAAATTATTACATCTCTTGAATTGAAAAGTGGTTATTGGCAAGTACCGGTTAAGATGGAAGACCATAAGAAAACAGCGTTCACCTCACCATATGCACACCACTTCCATTTCTGTGCTATTCCATTTGGGCTTAAGTGCACCCCAGCCACCTTTCAATCCATGATAATGCATGTGTCTAATGGCTTAATATGCGACCACGCCATGGCCTACCTTGATGACGTAATCGTATGGTTCAACACATGGGAGGCATGTCATAGACGCAGAGTGAAATAAACCAAATCCAGAACAGTTTAAACAAATAGCAGAGTATCCACAGCCAAAAATGAGGAAGCAGTTACGGAAATTTTTCGGTTTAATAAATTGTTCAAGATAGCACATTGAATCAGTCATAACAACACTGCTGACAAATTAATTTTCACCACAAAACAGATTTCAATGGTCAGAAGCAGCAGAACTGTCTTTTCAGGAAATTAAGGAGAAATTTCAGACGTGTCTAACACTGGCAAGATATGATGCGGGCAAGCATTTGTATTTACAAACCAACACGAGTCAGGATGGAGTAGGAGCAGTGTTTTACCAACTAGCTGATAATGGTGAAAGAAAAGTAATTGAATTGTCTAGCGCCAAGCTAAGCCCTACCTAGTGCCGCTACAATGTCAGCGAATGTGAGTGTATCGCTGTAATCTTGGCTATAAAAAATACCAGGCATACTTAGAGTACCAGCACTTTACGTTACGCACCAACAAAAGAGGCCTGCTTTAGCTTCATAACATGTGTGAGGCCCGTAGTAAACTAACCAGATGGGCACTTCAGTTGCAATTATTCGATTTCTCTGTGGAACATGTAGCAGGAAAGGAGAATCAGTTAGCAGACACGTTATCATGTGCACTGAACCCACAAGTAATTTTGCAAGACGGATCAGAATGGGAGGAAATCCTTCCGCCAGGTGACGGGACTATTTCCGAACCCTGTATACAGCAAGTGAGTGCAGCGAAAAATGGCATTTTGCGAGCAGGGAATAATAGATAACTGGCAAGCCGTGAATGGCAGGTTAGGAACGTGCTTGCAGGGTATCCCGGGGAAATGGAGAATGTATGTCCCTGCATGTGTGCAGGATCAGCTGTTCGCCCATGCGCACAGTGGCAGTATAGCTGGACACCCCGGGATGTCCCAGACAGTTCGAAACATAATAGAGAATTTATTTTGGCCAGGACTCACGAAACATGCGCACAGTTTGGTGCAAAATTGTCAGAGGTGCGATTTGTTTAAAAGTCGCAGAGCAGATTGCTAGAAACCACAACAGCCGCACCTGCCGCAAAAGCCTTCGAGACAGTCTGCCTTGAGTTAATGGGACCATACCCTAGGTCAGTTAACGGGAAGCGATTTTTTGTGGTAGTCACTAACAATTTATCAAAGTAGGTTTAGGTGTACGCCGTCAGTAGTGCCCATACAAATAACATCGCAAGAGTGCTCAGTGATGACTTTTTCCCGTATTGGGATTTCCTAAAAATCTATTGACTAATAATGGCACCCAGTTTACTGTGAAGTAGTGGCGCGAATTATGTACGAAGTGGGGAGTGAGGCACACGACAATGGCAATTTAACACCCCAGGGCCAACCCAACAGAAAGGCAGAACCAGGAGTTAAAAGTTCAAATTCGCCTCTGCGTAGGTGACCAGCACACAAAATGGCCGGAAAATTTAGTAGCCACATTGTTTACACTCCACTGACGAGTCAATGCCGACACCGGAAAAACACCTGCCAAAGTTTTGCTGGGAAGAAACCTCCACCTACCAGGCGAGGGAAAATGTGGGAGACCGGAGAACAGTGACGCGCCAAGCAGTACTACAAACCGGCAAGCACGTAGGGAATGAGAGAAGCAGGTACAATGGAGATGTATGTGCAATATGCAGCAAGATGGGTGCCGACAATAACAAGACCACCACCGGTGCCGCGAGCTGGACAAGAAGTGTATGTGGAGATGCACCAGCAGTACGCCGTATGCAAGGATTATTGCACGGGCTTCGTGGCTAAATGGAGTGGGCCGCGCCAAGTGTTGCAGTAGTTGGGACCCTCAATATACTTGGTCCACATCGGCAGGAGAGAGAGGAGGGTGCATCGGGACGACGTCCGGCTCACTCCGGCTGTCGTCCACGACGTGGTTGGTCCCGGTGCCCCTTAGTCACAGGAGGGCGATGGTACTGCAGAGCTCGCTGAAGCAGGCAGAGAAGCAGGAGATGTGATGGCACCTCTGGACAAAGGAGTAACTCTGACTCTGCAAGTAACAAGCCATCTGAGGGAACCACTTGGTGAGCCCCATAACAGTCTCGTAGGATACGAGCTCCCTGGGCATGCAGGAAGGCTGGAAAATACAGCAGTACCTCCAGCGGGAAGTGGAGTAGAGGGAGAAGAACAGACCTGATGTTGCTCTGCCTCACCACGCCTGACAGGGAGCGACAGAGCGCTTACCCAGGTCTTTTTGACGGAAATGCACCTAGGAGTGTTGTCATTGAGGATGCGGGACCCATTCCGGTGGCAGTACTTCCGGATGGGACACCCAAGCAGATACACCAGCAAGTTTGGAGGAGGATTCTGCAAGAGAACAGGGATGAGCAAGAGAAAATACAGCAAGTGAACGGGAGGAAGGAGACTGTCCGGGTCATGATGCAACAGGAGGAGGAAACACAAGAAGAGTAGGAAACAGCGTGAAGAGAAGGAACGGCAGGAGCAGACGACGGGACACAAGCAGCAGCAATGACAGGGGGAGTGAAAGAAGCGGGTTAGTTGCCTTATTGCATCTCCGCAGGATGTCACTACGAATTCACCCGCCTCAGCAGTGCCACCAGTGTGGCTGTGCTTCGGCCACTACGACACAGTTCAATGCACATGATCAGGAGCACCGGGAGGAGGTATGGCCCAGCAAGGAAGGGCCTACAACCTACCACCTAGGAGGACCACGAGGACACACCAGATTGCTGCAGGTAGCGGGGTCGGCCCACAAACGACCTCAAAAAAGGGGGAGGGGGATGATTTTATGTGTGTCTCTCCTGACTCTAGGCCATTTGTCACGCCGGCTGCTCCCAAGCACAAAACATACGCGCTCCCGACGACTGAACACCGGCGAGCAGTGTAGTGTAGTGTGAGTGCAATAGTAGGAAAGACTGGGCAAGGACAGTGCATTATGCTGAGTTTAGCGCCACTTGTGCCTACCAGCCAGGGAGAGCAGGCAGTGTAATACATGAACACGTGTACTGCGTTTAAAAGGGCTGTAACATTTCCACAAGCACATTTCTCGCCATGTAATAAGGACACATGACCCGTAAATTAAGTGCAATATGTTTAGATGCCTTTATGCACAATGTTGTTGTTTTACAAATATTATTGTTTTATTTCATCAATGTTTATTCTCACCACCACCAATGTTATGTTCACCCGATTTCATTTCAGTCGTAAGGTAAGCTTTAAAAATAATAATTGATTTGTGTTTTTGCTGTGTTTGAAAGTATTATAGCATGTAACAGTAAATTTGTTTCTCCACGTGTGCAAGTAGATCCCTCCACAGCGCGTGGGCCTACCACTGCCAGCCCTTGTGCCATGGTGGGAAGTCAGTCAGCAAATCGCACCCAGAGAGGGAGGCACATGTGAAACTGCGTTCACGCTTTTCACGCCTGGACTGTATCCATCTTCATCACCGGTCATTTTAACAGCAATAGATAAGTACATCGGGAACCTTTTACGTTTTCGCCATCTGGAATACTCCCCCTCGCCATCCCAGGAATTGCAATGCCTGGGGAGTTTGTAAAATAATCAGCACAACTAACTTTAATGCAATCCTAGGGCTTTATCTACTGTATAGCCTTCGTCGCAGGCTCAAAGCGAGCACTTGTATAAGTTATTCTCCTGGAGGGAATGTTCAATTAAACTGCATGAACTGATGAGTGCATTTATTCGATTGCTGAAAGGTGTATCAAGGCACAGGCCCGTTAAAACCGGCCATTTCCTGATGCAAGTATCTATTTGAATTTAATGGTAAATATATATGTGTATTTATGCTGCAACCTTACCAAAGTACCACGAGTAGCATTAATGGGCGCGTGGTTTGGCCCTGATAATCCACGCATAGGGAGTTTCGTTTTGATTACATCAGCATCATATTAATTTGCAATACCAGGAGGTGATTGGGCCACCCGAAGAGCCCCTAGTTTGGAATACAACAAGCCCTTCTCATCAGGCGAACTACTGCAAGGTTTACATGGGAATGTGGACTGAGTGATCGGCCACAGCACCCAAGGTTATGAGGACTCAGCTATACTGCAACAACATCAGTGACCACGCCACAGCGATGTCTGGTGCCTACCGGGTATACAATTCCTGACACCTTTTCCAAATTCTGTTCACTACCTTTGTAAATACCAATCAACCCCATCTCGTCCTGTCAACCCAAGTCAACATGTATCGCTGCAGCGGCTACCTCGTGAACTGGCGACATTAACTTGCCAGGTTTATCAGGCAAGTGTCCAAACCACCCCTTCTTAGACCGTGATCTGTATTGAGAGTCTTAGAAGAGTCGAACACTTGGGTTGTTTCCCCTCATTATATCAGCATCATGATATTTAAGACATTTCACATAAATTTGTGCAGTGTAAGAATATTTGCCCTTCATTAAGAGCCTTAATTACGACTGCTAGTTACACATCAGTTAACTACCAGCTAGTGCAAAATACTGTATTACTACTTTTAGTTATTGCTAACTAGAACAATTATCAAGGGGTTAAAATATATATCACTTCAAGGGGTAGACAATCATTTATACCTTATCGATACGCATCAAAATGGTTTTTCAAATATCAGACAATGCAATTTCGCTTATTATGAGCTATATAGTAACCCATAGAGCAGTGGAAGCATATGAATAGTAAGGACATTTGACTATCTTTCCACCATTTTCATTTCAGTCGAAACAAAGCTTCATGGTAGGGTGTAGCGGTAAGGAATATCATGCATACGTACCCAAAATAATCTACAAATAAAATACAATTTGACATTTTCCTACTCTTACTGGCTGGAACTACAGTATAATTCGCGGATTTTGCTTTGCAAGGTTAAAGATGCCACCAAACAAACTGCTAGGAAGTTGTATAGTGTAAGGCAGTGAATGTATTTTTAATGAAGAATTTTGTCAGTATCAAACCAACCTGCATGTCTGAGATTACAATATATAAGACTATGCATGGGAGCATGTAAACAATTTATGTATCTATTTAATTGAGTGGTCGGAAATAATAAAGGTGCAATGGGCTGAGGTGTTTCGGCTCGAAATTGAAATGCAAATAATTTATACACTAGCAGTCTGGCATCAAACCACAATGTTGGTGGATTGACCTCGTAAGTGGAAGCTTAGATATAATAAATAACTGTCACACTCTCTATGTTTGCTATATAGCTCGTTGTTTGATTATATATGCATATGCATGTTGGTTTTGGAGGTTATACAAAATATGAATTAAAGTTTTTTGCTATTTTGAGTGTTACGTAAAATATTTTGTTAAATGATAGTAAACTCGACGAATGTCGAAAACTACACAGAAGATTAGCTATTGAAATGTTATTTTTCTTTTAGTGTTGGAAATTGTATTTTTTAAATGAAGAAAATCGTACAAAACTTATAAGTACTAGGATTAGGGCCATATGTAGACATGTTCCTTTACCATGAAATTTGAGAAATAAAATATTTTTCACCTACTATTCTCGAAATATTTAATAAATAGAATTAATAAACACAGACATGAACCTCAATATTGAATGGGAAGAAACGAGAGCCAGCCAGCTGTCCACCACCGCCCACACCGTGTACAGCTAGTGTTAGGCGTGTGTGCTTCAGTTTGATTAAATAGGCATGCTGTAGAAAGTGTATATGTAGTTTGTTTACATCTGTTTCCGTGGACACTAGTGTTTGTTTTTAAATTGTTTTATTTCTTTCACTGTTAAAAAGCGTTAAATACGTTAATGAAATTTCCAGACCATTTTTGAGATTTAATATTATTTGTTGTCATGTGACCATGTGGCACGAATCCTGCCACACCGTATGTACTAGTGTGACGTCTTGCCCGACCATGTGTCCCATATTTGTTTATTGTGTATATCACCCATGCACTAAAGTGCCTATGTATTATTATTTAATTTCGTTGTGTTTGCTTTATCTTATTGCTTTTAATATATTTTGTAAAGAGGACAGTACTAACCAGTACCAATAATCCAGAGAAACATCAAGTGGCATTTCTAAATGATGCCATTGTCACTGGAGGTCATGTGGCATTTCCAACTAGTGGGACTTTTCCTGTACCCCTACTAACGCTACTACAATCCATCCTTCTTGCCAGGAAGTTAGCCAATTTTCCATCAATTTCCTTTTTTCGAAAATCTCTTTGTGCGACCACATACACCCACAAATCTATGTTTTTCTTTGACCTTAATTGTCCCAATAATTGCTACTGGCAATCCTCCTAAATGACCAATACGCAAGACATGTGAGAAACGGAGAAAAACTGTCCTCAATAACAGCAAGGGAAAAATTTGGGCTTAATCACCATTAGGGTTAAGTGTGCGGAAGTCCACCATTTTGAAGCACATCTTCTTCAATTGTGCGACAATGATGTCAGCCAACCACCATCTTGGACACGTGACTGGCTGAGGGGAAACATGCCACCTGCTGCCACCCCTTCCTTCTGCATCCCACATACCACAGGAACCACCCCTACTGCGCCGTGAGCATGTGTGTTGCCACGAGCCTAAAGCCACGTGGCCCGGCGAAACAGACGCTTTGAACTTTCCGCGCCAACCACACCATGTTTCCGCACCGATCATCAACTTCAATATTGGTTTTCAGTTTGGCCTACAGACTTTATCGGGCCAATAGTATGGTAAATTGGAAAGTATGAATTTCACTGAAAACCTTTAAAGCATCTACTTTATTGACCGGTATGAGTACATGATTAAACAAATCATTTGGTTGCGAATTAAAGTATAAAGAATAACCCTATTATGTCGATTATTTGAATGAAAGTTTTCTTTTTTCACCTGAACAAAAAAAAAATAATTGCAAACACGTTTCATTTACCAGTCTCTCGTACTTTTCAATACTTTAATTTGTGTAAAGTTCATAGTTTTCCTTTTCCCACCACGTTTACGGTGCATTAGTTGAACATTAATGACGGTTTACAATGCTTTAGTTGAACATTAATGACGGATTACAAAGGTGAAGATGGCAATGTGTGATTTACTAAAGTTATCCCGTATATAATGATACATAAGAAGCTGCATAATAAGAACCAAATATATCGGTGGATGAGTATTAGCACCGTTTTAATATTAGGGTTTCTGGCCTTTGTGATTTGGAAATTTAAAGATAAACTCAAAACTTATATGACTACACATTTTGGTACTAGTGGCGCATCGTTAAAAACAACTACCCCTGCGGGAACAGCTAAGGCAACACAGAGTTTATCGGCGAAAAAAAAGTAAAATTAGAATTCACTATGGGGCTCTTTTCATTTTGGGGCGATGCTGACTACAATAAATTATATTATGGTTTTTTATTTCGATATTTGTATTCGAATGTATAAGAAAACATTGTATATTATGTGTATATTATTGACTACACATGAATTTTGAAAACAGAAAAATAAAAAATAAGAAATCTAAGAAAAAAAAAATGTGTAATCATCTTTCTGGTATATTGTTTGTTGTGGCGATATTCGTTTACATATTTTTTGTAAACCACTTGCAAACGATACACGAAGACATGAACCACCTTAGGAGAACGATAAACAACATGCGTACCTATATACCTTGACCAAAATCGCCTTCACCAAAACATTTACCAACGTCTCTGCCATTCTAAACCACTCTCAAAACATAAAAATATACGTAATATTCTGATTTTTTCAAGAATGGTGTGTTGATTGATAATGTGGAAATAAGGATTATGGCAAAACAACCAAACTAGAATACATTTACTAATGTTTTATTTTACTAAATCGAAACTTACGCACTAAAACAATAAATATTATATATATAATTAAAAATAAGGGGATTTATAAGAAATTTTTAAAAAAATAATTAATAGTATTTTCTTTTAATTATTTATAAAACCCGAGATAATATGTACATCGGTAGTAATACTTATCATAAACATACTCTTGTTTATAGCACGTATTAAAAATTTCTTGGAACCAATGACCAGTGTGTTGATTATTTTAAATTGTATTTTGGCAGTATATCTTACCATAGTCGCGGTCAAACTTCCCAAACCAGTAACTTGTGAAATATATTTTTAAAAAGTATAACCATATAACAATGTTGAATGCTCTCATTAAATTCGCCGGTAATGTCAACCAGGCAGGTGAATGAGCAATGATTCGACATTCACTAGTTCCGAATATACCAAAAAAATTCAATTTTTTAAAATATATTTAACAATCAATTTTTGTATGACTTGAAGATGATTGCAAATGGTAAAAAAAAAAAAAAAAAACATTACGAATTGGCAACACCACGATTGGTGAATTTATGAGTATGATCAAAAAAGGCCAGTTTGATGCCACTTTCGGTCAAATCGATTCCAGAATTCGTCTCGACGACAATATGCATAAAGACTTACCTTACGAAATTAATAAATAAAATATATAATCCAGCTCGTATCAAAACACCTAAACTCGTTGAATCCAGCATTGAATAAAGCCGCCAATGCTGTAACATCCATGAAAATAGAACTTTTATGCATACAAGTGCCTTATATTATTTTTCCTGTTCTTATTGCTACACATATTGTCATGCAAGTGTTAAAGTAATATTTTTCACACAAGTCACTTATATGATTTCTACTGCCTATGTAAATTCTATTTATTTTTATTAATTTTATTTCGTTTAACACGCAGTATTTTTAAAACTTTGATGTATGGTGACAATAATATATATATGTGTAATTTGGATAGGCTAGTTCATTTTTCATTGTGTATTTGTTTATATATAACTAGAATTTATTTTTGGTGTGATCATAATTGTGTCAGTCTTTCTACTTTTTATTGTATTATAACTCCATCCCAAGAACACGTATTCTTTGGTTTTTCTTCATTTAGTTCGTTAGAAGTGGTTCATGTCGGTTGATCCACATTGGCCCACAGGTTTAAATCCTGATTGTTGATTGGCTGGCGCTATAGGCTCCCTTAAGCTAGCATCAGCCTGCAGAGACTAACACTCTCTTCGCTAGCAGCCTCCAACAATGTCAGACGTAGGGCAGGAACTCCTGTCTGAAGTGGATGGAGAGGTAGGACTTTAAATTAGTTTTATAGTGTGTAGACGTGTCCCTGAACTAACTTTTAAGTAAACTTGTAAACAGAAACGGATCTTGTGTCAATGGTAGCCCAATCACGATGTTAAGTGGTCAGGCGATAGATAGTTTAAACACGCCATCTGCGTACGTGTAGAGCAGAGCTCCACGTATTTCCACCTTAATAGTTCTACCCCAAATCCTGCAAGAGTATCCTGCATTCAATACATTCGGTGATTAAAAGATAAGTCCTACAAAAAGATCTGACACTTTCATCTGGACCTAATTTTATTTACAGTTTGATTCAGCTCGATGCCCGTTAGCATCAGTACACAAGCGACGCCATATTGACTTTTATAAGTACGTAAATTTCCAGCACACATACGCCCACTGCAAAACCTGTGATAATAGTAGTTTCTACCAGAGCTAGACTGTTTAGTGAG
Source organism: Dryococelus australis (assembly GCA_029891345.1). NCBI lineage: Eukaryota > Metazoa > Arthropoda > Insecta > Phasmatodea > Phasmatidae > Dryococelus > Dryococelus australis. The sequence goes on along the minus strand of CM057007.1, from coordinate 91,103,147 downwards.
AACACAATTAATTTTAACATAATATTTACAACAGAGAAAAGTTTAATTAATTAGATTTTGAAACCAGTATATCCAGACTCTGGCAAGTTATGTAACCTAACCGTAAAAGGGTTCAAGTAGGCTAGGTATGACCACTTGTAACAATGTTAGGATAGTGTGTTGTCTTTATAGCTTTTCTCTGATTTAAACAATCACAATACGAAAGGAAATGAAAAGTAAAATTAATGAAATTTATTCAAAGGTCATATTTATTTTGTCGTTTTCTCTACTGTAGTGTGAAGTTAACCTATCTTACCCAGGGTCTTGCATATGTGTTTACTAGCGTTTTCAATTGTCTGTCTTATTTTGATGTACGTACATAAATGGTGTACATGACAAATGCTAGTTTCTAGAGGGTGATAATGGTAATAAATGTGTTCACCTTCCGGCCCAGGACTGCACCGGGCAATTATACAAAGGCAGCCTAGGTAAGATCACATCCTTTCCCACTGATTTATTGCAAGTCAGCTGTGCAGCCTGGTCACTCAAGTGATATATGTGTTGTCCCATTGTTGTGTATGCTAATTCTACACCATACACGGAACATATCTATTTGAATATAATATGATTATATATCATATTGGCTATTGCAACGAGGAGGCATTGTTTGTGTTCTTCAAAGCCCTCTACACACTATACTACATATTTATATCTAACATAAGCTATATTTCATATTGGCGCTAACTACGTGGTGTCCGAATAATGTTGGACGGAAAGTGTGGATCTAGTAAATGAGTAGACGAACAAGAACATTACGACCTACGTACACTTAGACGCATAAACCAAAGAACTTTGCAGTATACTATTGAAGTGGAGGAAACAGTAGAGATTATAGTCCATTCCTGATTAGAAGCGACTTATGAAAATCAACCTTTGAAAAAACACTCCAGGCATAACATGTCAACCTGTTGTTTCAATAACCTGTATTCCACAAATATATAACACTGTGATTAACTTTAGAGTACTGTATTATTGAATAAATGAAACTTCACCTTAATATCTTCTATAACTAGTAATATTAATTTCTTTTTAAATATGAATTAACAACAGCAAGTGCAGCGACTTGTTGGCAACGGGCGCTAAAAAAAAAAATAGTTTACAGTTATGATATTATTTTAACCTGGTTTTTTAATATACTAATTGTAAATTAAACGGTGCCTATTGAAATATTTTATTATTTAGGTAGCCCAAATGGCAACATATCTCGTTTTTACAGTTCAGAATAACAACGGAAAATATCGTGAGTAGGCCGTAATGGTAAGGTGTTGTTTTATCGAACGAGGGCAACTTTGAAGCAACTGTCTGCTGAACGAGGCTTGGCGCGCTCTCTCTCTGTCTTTGTCTCTTTCACACTCTGGAAATTTCACTTCGCTAGTACGCGGAAATAATTGTACATATTTTCAATTGAAGCATATTTCATACTTATTACAGCAAAATAATGATTTTTGAATTTGTAATTTACAACTGAAAAGAGATTATAATGTTTGAATACTTATTGTAATATATTTAGATACGATGGCAGGGCAGAAACAAAGTGAAGTTGGCAGACGTGGCGAGTCGTGACATGGCGTGTTGCTGTTTTACCAAACGGAGAGTAAATTATACCTATTCCGAAAAATACTTCAAATTACCACATCATGTTTGTAGACGTTGTGTTTATTAAACCTACACAGGCAAGTTACCATGTTGTGATAAATTTGTGTTTCCATGGCAGTAATAAATATACTGTGACGCGTGTTTCGTTAATCATTGCGTCTGTGAAATGGCGTGCCTTTGTGCATCGTCGTCGCTACGCTGGCCCTGTGGGTGCGTGATTTCAAATATTTGATATTAACTATTTATACGTTACAAATGTGAACTGTTTTTATGGCAAAGTTATTTATTTACATCCACGTCTGTTCATTTATCACAACCTTGTACCTTTGTCCTGGTGGGTGTTTGAAACACAGTCGTGTAACGTGATTTACCACCAATCAACAAAATAACCAAGCCCAGTCCCAATAAATTTCAGTAAACCTAACACATAGTAAGTAGCAATACATATCAATATGGGCTGAATAAAAGTTACGGTAGGCTTATTTGAGTGCAAGTTCACCGCTATATTTTAAGTTTCTATAACAAGAAATGAACGACACGAGTTGCATGCTTTATTTTAATGTCGCTTTTTCATTTTACTGGCTATTCCTTCGTTATTTGAACTGAGGCCGTCCGTTTAAAGAAATAACCCAACACATATCAATAACAAAAAGTTAAATAGTACAGTTCATTACCACGCAGTTGTAACAGTGTTTAACAATGTCGTTACAAAATATTAACGTGCATTACGTATAATGTGCTATGTCATGGAAAACAAATATTTTAATGTAACATAACCATAAGAACTGTCGTTAATTCAGGCATTTTTAAAACGTCATAAAGCTGACCTAAATAATGTTATAGGCCTAAACTGTGAATATATGTACGAAATGGTTTTTGAAATAAACCTAAGACAGAATTATTTGAAAAGCTGTAAAAAGTAAACAACACATTTCACAGGTATAAAAGTAGAAGTCACATTTCAATGTTTATGTTTAGGTGTAACGAAAGTATACGAACACATGTACACATACAATGGCATGTAAACATTGAGTTTGACAGCTGCTACATGACAGTCACATGGCAATGTTTGTTTACATTTGGCAGAAGAATACGAAATGGGCCTGCAAGTAGATATTTAGCAGGACTCTGAGAAAGTTGCTCCCAATGTGGAATGGACTATAGACAGGAAATGCCACTGATCAGCCACGTTGAAAATACTGCATCTGCATCAGACATTGCAGTAAACACGAAACCGCAAAAACCTGCAGGGCAGCGGCGAGTTTTACTTGTCTCACAAACGCCACACAACAGTTTGCTAGGTTATGTATTAATGCAATAATGATGCAGGCACAGACTACACAAATGCAAAATTTGCAAACGCAGCTGCAGGAGCAAAGTGTGGAAATGCAAACACAGTTGCAGGGCGAGCGAAATAAGCTGGAGAGCAGTGCGCATGCACAAACCACACAGCTGCAATCTCAGCTGCAAACCCGCAGTGATCTAGAACAGTGACAAGTAAGTGAATTAAAGGAGGACATAAATGCTAACCTATGTCAGGTTACTGCGGATTTGGTTACATGATGTAGCAGAGGCCAGCGAGGAGCTAGAATTAATAAGGCTAACTGCACTGTGCAAGCCTGCGAAGTAGAACGCCACCTGAATGAAATCGAACAACTGCCAGTTCCTCCATCTGATCGGATAATAATAGAAGAAGCTGTGACTAGTTAATTTGAATCAGTAAATAGCTGTGTAGAAACCCGCTTAGCTCATGTAGAGGGAGCATTCGAGAATAGATTTTCCAGTGTGGAGGAAAAAGTAGATCAATTGACACTAGTAATGGCAGGTGTACAAGACTAGCAATTAGTTGCCAACGAAATCTCCAGGGAGAAAATTCAGCTATGGAATTCCAGCGCCACACAACCGGCAGTAGCTAATCCAATGCCCAGTATACCTGCTGCTGCAACTACTTCAAATGCTCAGTCCCTGGCGACACTGCTCTCAACATTATTACATCATCCTTCCAAGTTGTGGGCAGAGCAACTGTCAAAGTTTGAGGGGCGTCTAGTAGAAGACCCTATAAATATTCTCATTAAGTTCGAAGAGTACGCTGTATTATTTGGCCTGAGAGACAGCTATATGTTGTGCTGCCTTAATTAATCCCTCGCCTCAACAGCATATTACTGGTGGGAGGTGGCATGCAACAGTATTACCAATTTTTCAGAATTCAAAACAAAATTTGTGGAACATTTCTGGAGCACAAAAGTTCATGGGAACTAAAGTGCCAAACTACACATGGAAAAGTTTTTTCCTGGAAAGGGCAGAAGCCTAGAAACCCACCTATCTGATCTGTATGAAAGATGTAGGCATCTAACCCCTCCCCTGTGCAGTGAAGAATTCTTTGCAATGGTTTTAAACCAATTGCTGTACTCTAACTAGGCACATTGGATTGGACGTACAGATAATAATTTCATGGCTTTTCGAGAAGGTTTATTGGCCCTCGATCAAATAGACAGTTTGCAATGAACACACAGCGGCAGAGAAGGTAGAACGAACATCACCCCTTTATCAAGGCCACCCGTAACAAGAGTTCAGGGGTAATGGCGGACCTGGTCAGCATCCGAGGGTGCAGTCTTACCAAGTAGACTATTATGAGCCCTATCATATACACCAATATTCGAGTCCAAGGAATGGGGAACATGCATTCCGGGGACAGAAGTATTATTCCGGGCGAAATGCAAGGCAGAATAGACGCTATCGAGACCTCCAGCAAAGCAATAATAGTTCGGAGGAGGAAAGGCAACGAGAGGAACGTATCACAGAGTTGCCTGGGGCATCCAAACCACAGCAATCAGCGAGAGATCGCCAAACACAGCCACGTGATACTGCCAAGCCCACAGAAGCAGGCTCTTCCCAGCAATGTAAACAAGGAAGCGCTACACAGAGGAGAGATGTAAACACATTACAGTTGGTGTATTCGCCACCTAACACACAAGCGGTGTACAATTCTGCACAAATAGGCCATAGGGAGCAGCCAAGGTTAGGTTATTTTGATAATCAGAGGCCAATCGACCCGCGCATACAAGTGTTTATGCCCGCCTCACAGTATAATGACTGGCTACCGCCTGATGCAGCTCATCAGCACACAACTGATTATCATGTATTAAATTAAGTAGAGCAGCTTATAGAGTATAATTTAAATCACAAAGTACATAATTACACGAGTCTGACTCCCTGGGAGGTTATTACAGGAAAATGATCAGCGATTTATGACCCGGAGTTATTACCAGATATTCCGACGATTTTGGCTCAAACACCCTTAAACGCACAAGAGGTATGCAAGAGATCGACAACAATTGTACGCCGGAGATTACATTTCGCAGCTGATAGAAGAGTGAGAAATGCTAAGAAATCTAAAATTGATAAGTTGGAACCAGATCAACTAGGATTGGCACGAACTAATCCTTTAAGTAAACACGGGGATTTTGTCGCCGCCAAACTTTTTCCTTTATTTTCAGGACCATTCGAGGTAAAGCTACAAGTTTACGCAAATTTTTATGAGCTGGTTATGCCAGGCACTGATATTATTGTAGGAAGATATAACCTCACATCGCTATGTGTTTATCATCCTAGCGAAACTATGAAACACACGAGGACACAGCACAGCAATGTCTAGTAAGGTAGATAACAGAATCTGTATGGCGGGAATTTTTAAGGCGTTTAACTTCGTGAAGCAGGGTAGAGGATGTTTTGTTTACTACGTGAAGCGGCCAGGATGTGCGGTGTTGACACCCCTGGACATGCAACGTTTATAATGTTGAAGAGCCTCCCAAAATTAATTTATTTTATGCGTGTTACTGAGTACTGGGAAAGAATGCTACGCCTATGGATCGCTACTGTCGGAGGGTGCATAAGTTATCAAGCATGACCAGGGAGTGGATAAATTAATTACACACCAAACACGCTGAGGAAAGTCACCAAGTGCCCTACATTGCCTACCAGGGTACCTAACCCGCAATAAACTCACCTCGATCCAGCCATCAGCCATGTCTGAGGACGTGAAACAAGAACAGACGGGGACACCCGGGATTTAACCACAAAGAAATAGTTCTTTTAATAACACACCTAAACACTGGGATTGAAGTTTTACGTACCGTAATTCCAGATATTCCTGCATATATCCTGTTGTAGCCTGTCTTCTCTTAAATAATCCATTAGGGCGGCATTGTAAATCCCATGGTTGTTTACATCTGGTTGTCTATTTTAGCATCCTTGATGCCAGTCTCCTCGGAAGTCTGCTTTGTTGTACATAAAACTATTTGATTGGGGAAACATTTTATTCTTTGTGATAGTAAATTACTTCTTTTCGTTTTAGTTTTTATATTCTGGCGCATCTGGCTCATGCTATCTTGCAACAATGTCTTTATCGATCCATTACAAAATGGAATATCGAAAAACTTTTCAATCTTGAGATATGTTTGCTTGATGCAGCGAGAAATTTCCTCGTCCAATGCATAAATAGCTTATTCATTAAACTTGCATGACCCACAGACGTTGCACGAATCTACCAATATTATAAATGTATATATTTTCTTCCAGTTGGCGTAAATTTGACTGTACTGTCGCGTCTTTATCCAATCTCTTAAATCGTGGTACAATTATCCAGGGGATTCTAGAATGATGCAATTAGGGAATCAAACGAATCCAAAATGAAATGTAATTTTTTTCGAAATGTCCCGGTGATTCCCAATCATCTTTTACAGGATGACCAATATGGCCATTTCGTCAGTTTCCAGAATGTTTTTAAATTTGGAAATTGACTCTGAGTGCATTTTAAAGTTGGGAATAAGAAAACAGCTCAGATCCTTGGAGTTTTTTAATTGTTCCATGGCCATGCGATTTGACCAACAGTATATGTATTGAAATTTTGTTTGTACGATGTAAATACCAATTTTTTTTGCACATTGACTAAAGCACAATATTCTGAATTTTTCCTAAAACACCAACTGTTGAGGATATGCCTCATTTGTTTTGTGCTGACGATTGGCCAATTTCGTTTTTCTGCTCATTTCAGGGTAATGTCCAACACTCAGTACTTCATTTTACTGTTCGTGTGTTTCACCTGAGAAGCAAAGGCTTACTCCATCTTTTAAATTCTTTTTTATTGTGTTTGTATTTCACCTGATAAAAAAAAGTTTATATATTTTATTTTGTTGGTTTTTATTTTTATTTTTTCCTTTTTTTTCTTCCATCAAGTAAGACTCTCGAGACTCGAAAAAATTTCAAATAAAAAGTGCAGCGCATAAAAGAATTATGTGAGGCAAAGTTGAGGGTAATGAAGCAAAAATGTTGGCAGAATCTTGAGGCAACCTTGAAAATTGCCTGAACTTTGCCTCAAGACTATCCCATAATTTTTCATTTTACTACGGAATAATCTCGAGGCAAAGTTGAGGCATTCTCAAGAGTGCCTCAAGAACCGCATGTAGCAAAGTTAAGGTTGCCTTATCTTTCCCTTCTCATTCCCTCTGATTAGATTCATTCAATCACATAGTTTTGTGAATCGACCCATGATGCGAATGGATGGTGTTTAAAGAAAGCATTCGGTATTGGTATCATTACCATCTTCGTATCCCAGGGTATCGACTGTGAATGTAACATCCGAGGTGATAGCCAGTCCTTTTATAGCTGATTTTGACGAATTTGCATCGAAAATCAGCTGGATGACTATCAATTGAGTTATATTTCCATAGTGGTATATCTCCATTTTAAGAAATGGTTCCAAAAAGTCGACCAAGAAGGGAATTTTCCCACGAAATTTGTTATTAAAGGTACAATAATCACGTAAAATGGATGTGATATTTATTGTGTTGCCACACGTAAATAAAGCCAATGCCATTTATCTATTTTTTTCAACATCTGCGACACTAAAACGTTCATCAGCAAATGTGAAAAACCACGGCGATCATTTTGAATTATATTGATTGAATTAATGATAAGAGGAACAAAAAATTATGTTTCGAGACTTGATGGAATTTATACACAATTTTTCTTTCGGACAATGTTGTGTCAAATGGACCGAGATGGGAGATGTTCGATATTTGCTAATTTTACTCTACAACACAATGATGGTGAATTATAATGGGAACCTAGCAATTCTACTCCTGGAAGAAAAATCCAATAAAACCAACATTACTAAATAAGTGAAAATTAATGGTAAATGCTAGGAACAAAGGTTTGACAAAAAACTACAAACCTTAAACCATCGACTCTGTTAGAAATACTAAATAGCAACAGATGTGAAATTGAATACTTATTTGATGACATAACACCCACACATTTGATGATAATGGACCCTAGTACCAAGATCTAAAGATGAAAAGATAGTTGGGAGTAAATGGGTGTTCAAGGTTAAAGGGGATGAGAATGGCAATGCATCTATGTATAAAGGTAGGTTAGTAGCAAGGGGTTATGATCAGAGAAAGGGAATAGATTTTAACGAAACTTTTTCTCCAGTAGTTTGGCACTCATCACTTAGATTTATGACTAGCAGCTGAAATGAATTTATCTGTGGATCACATGGATATAACAACAGCATTCTTAAATGGTGACTTGAAATAAACTGTATAAACCAAACAACCAGCAGGTTTTTGTGTTAAAGATAAAGAGGATTATGTATGCAAGCTCAACAAAGCTGTGTATGGTTTAAAACAATCTTCTAGAGAATGGTATGAGCGAGCTAAGTCAGTGTTGGAGTCTTTGGGTTTTGTTATGTCAAATAAATAACCATGTTTCTTTATAAAGACATTTGGAAATAAATTCATTGTGATTGCCTTGTATGTGGATTACATTTTAATTTATTTGTAATGATGTGGAAAACAAAACGAAAATTAAGGAAGAGTTGACTTCTAAATTTAAAATTAAAGATCTTGGTAAAGCAAGTTATGTTCTGGGTGTAAGTATAGAACAAACTGGTGGAAAAATTTCCTTAAGCCAAGAACAGTACATTGAAAACATTCTGTGTAAATACAATATGTCAAGTTGTAAGCTGGTCGGTATTCCACTGGAGCCAGGATCAAGACTAAGAAAACCTGAAAAGGGGGAAGTTCTTAAAGAAAGTGTGCCTTATCAGAGCCTTGTAGGTTCTTTGATGTAACTAGAAGAATGTACTAGGCCTGATGTAGCACATTCAGTAAACTACTTGAGTCAGTTCAACAATTGTTACACTTTGGAACATTGGAAAGTAGTTAAAAGTATTCTACGCTACTTACAGGGTACCAAATAACTTAAACTAGAATTAAAAGCACAAGTGAACACACTTGGGGGACACGTTGATGCAGACTGGGCAGGAGACCATACTGATAGAAAGTTCTACTCAGGATTTGTTTTCATCCTTGCTGGAGGGGCGATTTCATGTGAAATTAGGAAGCAAAAGCGTGTTGCTCTTTCTAGCACCAAAGCTGAATATATGGCTCTCTCGGAGGCACCTAAGGAAGCTATATTCATACAAGAGTTCATGGGTGAAGTGTTGGGGGAAATGAGTTCTGTCCCATTATATAGTGATAACCAGTCAGCTCAGAAATTGAGCACAAATCCAGTTTTTCATAACAGAAGTAAGAATATAAACACTAGGCTTCACTTTATTAGTATCAAACAAAAACAAATAAAAGTAGAGTACTGTGCGACTGAAAACATGGTGGCTGATGTTCTGACCAAGGGACATGGTAATATCTTTGGTTCTGGCTTTCCTCTCTTGTTTTAGTAGTAGTATGGCCTAATGGTGGTGTGATTATACAGTGTATATGGTGGTAGCATTAAAGAGAGATGATAGAAATCATGGTGCTTTTTTTATTCAAATTGTAACCATTTACAAATTCAACAGAAATTACTCAAAAAGCACCAAAACCTCCAATATGACGAGATTTGCGACAAACATTTTCCAAAAAAAAAGAAAACTGCACTATATGATGAGTGCTATATATTTTGAAAAAAATTTAATACTGACGAAAACCAACAAGGGAAGTTAAAAACGTCTGTTATTTACTTTTATAAAAATGTGTTGTTGATATATAGAGACTAAGAAGCATATCTCGAAAGACATCAAAATGAATTGTATCAAAGGACAAATAAAAATTTGTTTGAACAAAATAAAACTTTATCTAATCAAGTGGATAGGCTGTTGTGTACATTTGAACAAGAAAGGCAATTGGTATTCGAACACGAGAGAAAATCTGAACCGGAACATCAGAAAGCTAAACAGGAACATCAGAAAGACGAACAAAAACGTTAGGAAGCCAAACAGGAATGTCAGAAAGCCAAACAAGAAAGACTGTTGGCCCTCGAATGCGAAAGAAAGGCCGAACAGGATCATCGGAAAGCAGAACAGAAACAATTACTCGCACTCGAATGTGAAAACACAGCAGATCAGGAATGCCAATGTGCTCAGGAATGAGAATGCAAGATTGCCAACATTTTACACACCAACAACAGAATGTTGATCGACACTGTGGCTCCGTTGATTTTACCACATCCCAAAGCTCCATGCAAATTCAATTGTATCGTGTGTACCATTTTCATAGCAAACAGGAGGCGAAAGAGGCATTCAGCTCGACCTTACAAATGACCGCATTCAGAAATGAAAAAATAGCAAGTCGACCGTTTGATAAATCGAGTCGTTACCAGTTGGCATATCATACAGCACCAAATCGACAGTTACAAAACCGGAGAAAATGAAGCAAAAAAAAAGATGGCCATTTTGGCAGAAAATGAAGGTTTACTACTGTGTGGGAAGCAGCATCAACATCACCAATATCATCAAGGATAAACTAAGATTGAAGCATAATCATTTCAATGGTCGACGCTGTGAATTTGATGTTAGGGGGCAACATGTGCATGTTGTAGCCCGATCGTGAAGATGGTGTTGGCATCACAGACACCGAGTTTATCAATTTCGTCGATGCTTGTATTCATGATGTTCTACGAATCTAACTCATAATTTCTCTAACAACAACGAGCAAATGTTGGTCGACTGAACATATAAAAAAAGGTCAATGAATAGAAACAAATAAAAAAAGTAAATTAATAAAAACAAAAAAACAAGACTAGAAATTTTTTATGTATAATAATAAGTCGAGTAACTAGTGTTATATAGTATGGATAAATTACCAATCCAAGCATTACCTTACAATGGTCCTCTTCTCCTTTACAAGAAGGTTCATCCAGAAGCAAGAGCTCCAAAATATTCAACTCTGGGATCAGCAGCTTGTGTTTTATACGTCATCACAGATATCACATTAGCTCTGGGAGAAAGATGTGCACTATTTCTGGGTATTCTATTACTGTATCCCGCTGGACATTTTAGGTACATGATTCCTCGTACATCGACTGGAAAACAAGGACTTCAAATTTATGCTGGAATGTGCGATCCCAATAATTGCTGAGAACTACACGCCTGTGTCTGGAATGTTGTGCCAAATGAATTAACCACCAACAAAGGAGACCGCATTGAGCAATGTTAATTCTTCCATATACACAGCCTGTTATTTTCGAAAGTGTGATTTAGCCTCGACTCCGAGCAAACATGGTGAAGGACATTTTGGATCTACTGGATGGTAAATCTCACTGTCATGATCTCGATCGCAAACCCATAGGAAAATGTCGGTTAAAATGTATTTTTTTTGATTATATAACTGTAAACTTACAGAGGATACCAATATGATGCAATGGCATGTTTCAGACCAAGGTTCTACATAGGAGTGGATGATTTTAAAAACGTACAAAAATTTTGAAATGAAATTTTTTTGATGTACTGGTACCATTATAATTGGCTATACCCATTTGCTCAATTATCCACATTTGAAAAAAAAATCAGTGGCTGCCCCAACACCTATTGGTGATAAATTGCAATATTTCCTAGAAAAATTGTGGTTGATGAAGAAAAAATGTTTATTGAATTTCCTCACCTGCATTTTTTGATTTGTTCATGGGGATACAGAAGAGTGAAAATGGGATACCCATTTGAAAAAAAAAAAAAAAAAAAAAAACCAAAAAGCAAAATTTTTATTTGCACCTACAATTGAATTATTATCATTATCGACAATCAAAGAAGGCATTGCCAAAAAAAAAAACTAAAACAAATCATGCAAGAGATAGAAAATTACCTCGATAAAGACAGAAAACAAAAACTTGCTGAGGCCATAAATGATATTTTCGTGTCCGAATTCCAAAGATTCGCTTCACATGTAACTTCTAAGATTGCTGCAATGAATGTTGAGAGTGAAGGAAAATGCACTTCACCGACATGTAAATGCGAACAAATAAATTGCTGTGGTATAAAAATCGAGTAAACAATGTTCTTCAATATAACTAAACAACCGATTCCAACCATTGTAAAAATTCGGGATTTAGTTTTGGTTCCAAGTAAAACGGGGAAGGACATTTTGGATCTACTGGACACTAAATCTCATTGTCAAACTCTCGACTTGCAAACCCATAGGAATATGTCGGGTAGAGATGTATTTTCGTTTGATCATACAACTGTTAAATTTGCACAGCATACAAATATATATTTAATTGTATGTTTCAGACCAACGTTCTTCATAGGTGTGGTTGATTCCGAAAACTGTATAGAAATTTTGGTTTTGAAACATGTTTTGAAAAATTCATATTTCATTTGCTCAACGATCTGTGTTTGAAATATAAAAAAATGGAGCAGTGGTGGTGGCTGACTGAACAAGTTTAGTAGCGAAAAATGAATACATTAATGTGGTGATTAAATGTAAAATATGAAATTATATAACTAAAATACTACTGTTGCTGACTGTAGTAGTGCATGTATCGGGGGTAACTGCATTTTGTTGTAGTTGTGCTGCAAATGTACAGTTGTTTAACTTCAATATTAATGTTGCCGACTGCCATAAGGTGCAGGCATCAAGTATAACTGCAATATTCTACAGTTGTTTAGTTACAGTATTAAAGTGTCTGATTGAACTAATTTAGTAGCCAAAAATGACTGCAATAATGTGGTGGTTAACTGTAAAATATGAAATTATATAACTATAATACTACTGTTGCTGACTGTAGTAGTGCAGGTATCAGGGGTAACAGCATTATTGTTATCGTTGGCTGCAAATGTACAGTTGTTTAACTTCAATATTACTGTTGACGACTGCAATATGTTTCAGGCATCAAGTAAAACTGCAATATTATGCAGTTGTTTAGTTGCAGGATTAAAGTGGTTGACTGAACAAGTTCAATAGCCAAAAATGACTGCAATAATGTGGTTGTTAAATGTATTTTATGTAATTATATAACTATAATACTACTGTCGTTGACTGTAGTAGTGCATCTATTGGGGGTAACAGCATTATAGTTGTCGTTGGATGCAAATGTAAATGTTGTATAACTTAAATATTTCTGTTGCCGACTTCAATACAGCTGTCATCAGGTATTACTGAACTATTCTGCAGTTGTTTAGTTGCAGTATTAAAGTGACTGACTGAACAAGTTTAGTAGCGAAAAATGAATACAATAATGTGGTGGTTTAATGTAATATATGAAATTATAAAATTATAATACTTCTGTTTCTGAATTTAATAATGCAGGTATCGGAGGTAACTTCATTGTAGTTGTCGTTGGCTGCAAATGTAAAGTTGTTTAACTTCAATATTACTGTTGCCGACTGCCACAAGGGCCAGGCACCAATTATTATAACAATATTCTGCAGTTATTTAGTTGCAGTATTAAAAGTGCCTGACTGAAAAAGTTTAGTAATCCAAAATGACTGCAATAGTGTGGTGGTTAAATGTAAAATATGAAATTATATAACTATAATACTACTGTTGCTGACTGTAGTAGAGCAGGTATCGGGTGTAACAGCATTATAGTTGTCGTTGGCTGCAAATGTACAGTTGTTTAACTTCAATATTACTGTTGCCGACTGCCATAAGGTTCTGGCAACAAGTATTACTGCAATATTTTTGCAGTTGTTTAGTTACAGTATTAAAGAGGCTGACTGAACAATTTTAGTAGCCAAAAATGACTGCAATAATGTGGTGGTTAATTGTAAAATATGAAATTATATAACTATAATACTACTGTTGCTGACTATAGTAGTGCAGGTATCGAGGGTAACAGCATTATAGTTGACGTTGGCTGCAAATATACAATGTTTTACTCCAATATTACTGTTGCCGGCTACAATAAGGTGCAGGCATCAAGTAAAACTGCAATATTCTGCAGTTGTTTACTTGCAGTATTAAAGTGGCTTACTGAACAGGTTCAGTAGCCAAAAATGACAACAATAATGTTATGGTTAAATGTAAAATATGAAATTATATAATTATAATATCACTGTTGCTGACTGTATTAGTGCAGGTATCCGTGGTAACTTCATTATAGTTGTCGTTGGCTGCAAATGTACAGTTGGTTAACATCCTTATTACTGTTCCCGACTACCATAAGGTGCAGGCAACAAGTATAACTGCAATATTCTGCAGTTGTTTTGTTGCAGTATTAAAGTGACTGACAGAACAAGTTTAGAAGCCTAAATTGACTGCAATAATGTGGTGGTTAAATGTAAAATATGAAATTATATAACTATAATACTACTGTTGCTGACTGTAGTAGTGCAGGTATCGGGGGTATCAGCATTATAGTTGTCTACTGCAGTGGACTGCGGGACGCGGATGCAACCTTCATGTCCATCTCATCTCTACAGATACTGCTCCGTCACATTTTATCATTGGCACAAGGGATGCCGTAACTGGCGACAGAGAATTTGTCAGACAGTCAGGAAATCAATGTCACCAGGTGATCAGGCGAGTGTCTGTGAACGTGTAAATCCAGTTTCCATGTAAAGGCAGGCTATTCACAACTAAGTGCACACTTGTCAGAACCCTTTCATCAACCTGCCACCTACCGCATGTGAATCTACAAAGTGAAATGTCGTATTCGCTCTGCACATGGAAAGCAGTAACTCAGTAGGACCAGTACGCATTTGGCATGCGAAATGTGTACAGATGCTGCCACTATGGTGAAAGAATAAATATTCACTACACTGCAAGAAGCAGCGTTCAAGCCGGCAGTTGAGCATGATAGTGCGACACATTGCAACTGAACATTGCAAAGTAAATGTGCCTTGTTTAATCTGTAAACGTTGCTCACCTCTCACGCGACCCGCATGGATGCATTCGCATTACAAGATTAAGTGCGAGCTCAGGCCAGCATGGTTAAACAGAATGTAAACATTCATCCCACCTCATGCACACCTGTTATGGAGTTGGCAGCGTACGTTTCATCTACCAAGTGTGTGTGGTTATGAGCAACCAGGCTCATTGATCGGCCGCACAACAGGAGAGAATTGGAGAGTCTTCCCCCTCTCTTCCTTTCACAGCATCCATGCTTCACCAGTACAGCCTTACCATGCTGCGATGGACGGGACTTCTACACCACTCCTCCACCCCTCCTCCACCCCTCATAATTCATCTCGCCGAACATAACCACACCGTGCATGAGTATCTCCACACCACAAGTAAGAGAGCTTATATCATAACCATATCTTTTATCGATACCATGACAGTACAGTGCAGAGCGTGTCTCCAGCTGGGACACTTGGCGCCCAGAGTCCACAGGGGTCGAACTGATGAAGCGTCTACAGCCAGCCTGTGCGGGTCGTTATTCATTTTTTTTTCTTCATTCAGTATTGTAACATGGAGTTGGAGTAAATCCCGATGCAGTTGTGAGCAGTAGTGATGAGGAAGTACCATGCGATGCCACACCAATGCGTGGAGAAGTACGTGCAGAATTTCCGGACACCCCTGCAATTGTGATGCCTGGCATCGAGATGCCTACACAGGATCCAGCGAAGGAGACACGCGCAAACCACATATAGAGAAAGGAGGAACAGCGAGTGGATGTTTTCCCTCTTGTCATGCAAGACACACCACAAAGGCCGCCTGTTTCCGATAACTTTCGGCAGGTGAGGTACCTGACCGGCGGCGTCGTGACGCCAAGGGGATATCAGCAGTTGTCAACACCGAGGCCGGTATTGTTTGTTTTTGGGTACATCTGGAAACACAATTTGCGATGACCACTGCAAAGTGTCAACAATAATAGTGGGAGCAGTGACAGCAGCGGCAACGAGTGGAGCGAGAAGGCAATGTCTTCCCCAACCTGCCAAACGAAGAGGTCACGCTACAACTGGCATGTCGAGCGTACAGCATGCTGGTGTCAGGACACACTCACTACAGCTGCCACAACATGGCCTACCACCTGGCAGCAACACTACCCCATGCCAAGAAGACAGGAAAGACACTATAATCTGCAGCTGTGTGGCGGACTTCGCTCGCCACGAAGATGCTGTAGCTGAGCAGGAACCTGCGAGCGTCGAGTGAACAGTCTCCAGAGGGTGGAGGAGTGTGTGACATGTGCCATGTTTTTCAGCTCTGCACCGTTCACCACATCTGAGGCATACCGCCAAATCATCTGTGCACCACCATCGGCACCTGAGTTCAGCCAGTGTATTGAGTACGTGTCCAGAGTATGAATTTAATAGGCATGCTGTAAAATATGTATACTAGTGTTTCGTTTATGTTTCTCTTGTGGTCCTATTCTATTTTTGTTTTTATTGCTTTGTCAGTGTTATAGTGTGTTCAAATATTTTTCACGAAAATTTTTCTGGTCATGCAGATGCAAATATTATTGTTTACATGCGTACTCGAACTCGCACCAGTACGACGTCAACAGAACATGTGTCATTGTGTTTCCAGTCAGTTTATCGCCCGTGCGATTTAGAGTTGTGTACTTGTAAAATTGTTATAGGGGTTATTATGTTTTATTTTGGTCGTATAATATTTATGTTACCACTGTGTTGATATGCGCGGGAATGTAAACAAACCACGCAACCACATGGTAGAACTCTATGCATGTGGAATGTTCATGTGATATTTTTTTTAGTTGTTTTATTGTGTGTACTTGATTTATAATTTTTAAATTAATATTATTCTGAGATGAACAGTATCGAAAACAGAATAATATCAGACAAAGTCAGTATTACCGTTATGTGAATTGCAAATCATGAACCCCAATAATGTAATGTATTGGAAACATGCAAAAAAGTGGACGAATATTCATGTGTTTCTTTATGTATTTTTTATACAGGGTATTTTGAATATGTTGAGAGTATTAAATAAATATTGTGTAATTAAATGCAGAGTAATCCCGGCACCAGAAGGACCAATCACAGGGAAACTGTAAGGCACCAGAGTGAGGTTAGGGTGCCTCACACGGTATGTTTATGTTTATATTTTTATATATTTTATTTTTTATTGTAATATTGAATTATGCCTTATAGTGTTATGTTTGATGTGCATCATATCCATCTAGGGTGACACATATTCTTTAATTTCATTTTATTATTATGTTAGAATAAGTTGTTGATCACGCAATACTGTGGTGGAAGTTGGCATCAGAGAGCAGGCAGCCCACAGCCATGTTAAGTTGTAGAGTCACAGCTGCCATGAGAGATGGACGTGCATCGCATGTCCTCCCTCGGCACTTCACTGTTTCCACTAACCATGCAGTATTCAATAGCTTAAATGTAACTTGTCATGCACGTTTTTCTTTGTTTTAATGCGAGGAGTGATCCATCTCACAGCCTAGCCTATCTTTCACATGGCCAGGGCGTAAATCATGTAGAATTCATGTACGCACTTTGCCACCTTTTTTACAGCTACAGTGAGCACCCTACTTTAGTGGGGTGATTTGTATAAGTTATTCTGTGAATGTGATTGAAATAAATCGACGTGTCATGTGAACCACGGATTGTTATTTATTTCACCGGTCACCTAATGGCCGTTTAACTCGTACATATATTTTCATAAGGTGCAAGGCAGCATGTAAGATACTGGGAGTGAGTGAGCGTATGAAAGTAGCTCTAATAACTTTCACTAGACCAGGTATTTCGGAATATATCAATGATAAATGGTACAACTTGCTACAAGTTCTGCAACTTCTACAAATTAGACATCGGATATGGAGGGAGTCGTATGTAGGCCGTCGGCCACACGACCCAATTGTATTTGTGCTTTTTGCTGAGAATGCTGGTGCCCCTGGAAAACTATGGTAGTATTTAAAAATCCCATCCACATAAAATTTCTCCTCGATGGTCCACCACCCTCAAGGCAACATATTATTGATAGACCAGGTCGCACACTTTCATTTCACTATTTTGAAAATTGTAATAACCATGTTCACACATTTGTAGCTGTAAATGCATTTGGATACTTATTGTTTGCTGGATGCTAAATGTTTTGTGCATAGAAAATTAAATTTAGGAAGAGTAGATTTCAACCCTCAAACATTTCTCGTACATGGTTTAAAATGCTAGAGGAAAGTTCTGATGAAGTTAAGTTTTTACTTATTTTGCGTAAAGTCAAGTTGTAAAATAATATAACAAAGTTGTTAGATGCTTATTGCAATCCAAACTGTTTCGTTGTTTGAATGGCGGAGAAAACCGGTTTATTTCTCAGTATCAATTTGGCTTTCATACAGTACACATGACGTTCCATCCTGCAAACTCATACATAACCGTAATACCCGGTAAGTCAAGTGTGGTAATCTTTTTGGTCTTGTGGGATGTTATGTAAGTTTAGTGAGAGCTGCGACTCTACGTTCCATTTTCGGAGTACTCGTTTTTCTTTAAGAAATGAGAGAACCCATGAATTACTTAAGTATTCTGATTAAAATAAGTGTCCAGTTCATTTTATTACACCGAATATGGTTTTGCCGACATCCGTTGATGAAGTTTATGCACACTATCAGGAGAGTTATCCTGACCTGGTAGAAAATATTGTGTTACATGCACCAAACTGATCTAAAGACATGAATACCCAAACAAATGATAGAAGTATAAACCAGGATGTCGGAGGATATGCACTCATTTTGAATTTACACAGAGCTAGCATTTTGAAAGAAACGTCATAAAATATATGAAGTCAATATTCAGAGAATTTGTAAACTCTCAGTAAATAATTGTCTATCTAATTGTCAAAAATGTTTGTGAATGTGAGTAGTCAAAATGTGTATAAAATTGTTTAATGTCAGCAAGTTGTGTATATTGTGTCCTGTCAAAATGTCTCTCGAATAGATCAATTGTTTGTGAAAGCACTTTATCAAATTTGTTTAATGTGTAATGGTTTGACATATGCCGTATGCCACCACCCCTAAGACCGTTTGTCCAGCCAAGACCTGCTATACCACCGCAGCAGGGCGGTGCGCTCTACCAACAGGCAAAACATGCGCTCGGTCGCCTGTGAGCGATCAGATTGATGCAGAGCAGAGGTGTGAAAGGGCACGATGGTGCAGAGCAGTTGGTAGTTGCCATCATAACATACAGACTCCGCGAGGCAGAAGGACATGGAAATAGACCTTACAATAATAGGACTTATGAGCCCAGGATCTATGCCAGAGACTTAGTTGTTTTTTTTATTAAAGGTTTTATTACTTGTTGTGTATATTTGTTTCTTTTGTGCATTGTTAACATAATATAATTTGTCTCATCACCCATCCAGCATTATGTCCATTTCACTCATCATTGTTAACATAATATAATTTGTCTCATCACCCATCCAGCATTATGCCCATTTCACTCATCATTGTTTATGTTGCAGGGTTATTTGTGTGATTTTTAATATGTGTTTAATTTGGTAGCATCATGCAAGGTAGAATAATGCAGGTTGTGAGAGAAAGTAGTTCCACTATGGTGCGCGGGTCAGCCGAGGCTCGCCCGCACATCAGCGAGTTGTATCGGACAAGGGTGGTGCGTTTGTCATGAGCTCCAGTTTTTCCCGCATGTGCAGTGCGGCATACAACATTTTCTTATGAACACTTGATTCTGGAACATTTTCAACATGTAGCCACCCGGTACACCACCCTCCCTTCTCGCGGAAACTGCATCGCCCGGGGAAGATTAATTCTACCATAACTTATTGTGCCATAAGACTTCTAACAGTGTAACCATTGTGGCCAGTCTTCGCCACCTTTCATTTTGTCACTGAGACATTCCTGATTATACACTGCATGCATTGTAGTACAATGACACCTAGGCCATTACATAACACTCTTGGAATTGACAAAAATACGCCACGACAAGTGTTCTCTCATGGAACTAACTAAAAAAACTCGTGCAGCGGGAAAATTGTACAAGTTTTGCTATAATTTTGAATTACTCAAAATTCTTGTATACTTTGCAATCACAGAAATGACTTGAAAGTTAATCTTGTGATTATATCTTATCAAAGGCAAGAGAAAATCATCACTTGTTGGAATTTAACATACATCACGAGGACACGAAAGGAAAATATTCTAAAAAAAAAATATTATATTCAGTTGGAAATATTTTAGTGAAAGTTTGATCAAACATGAAACCCAATATATATATATATATATATATGTGTGTGTGTTTGTGTGTGTATGTGTGTGCATACATATGTACGTATATATATATATATATTATATACGTATAATATATATATACCCCTATATATATAGTATATATATATATTAGTATATATATATATATATATATATATATATATATATATATATATATATATATATATATATATATATATTAGTATAACCCTTTTGTCCAATAAATGCAACTTCAGATAACTTGTATTATTATTTATTGTAATTGCAATTACCTAGGTTATGATTGGGCACTTTCAAGTTAACTTTGTAATAAACTTTCAAGTAACATATGGTGGTGTAACATCAGTTACATCCATATCCTGAAACGTGTTGAAATTTGTTTGATATTGACCTTAAATATTGTCTGATTTGAGCTGCAATTTGAAAGATTTTACAGAAAAAGAGAGATATACTAGATTTTCACTTGATTTGCCCTGTGCTTGTATCCGCAATAGATTTGACTGAATTTATATAAAAAATAATAATTTTAAACATATTTGACATTTTCAAAAAATGCTCAAATTAAATTGACACTATTCCAGGGATGTAAAAATTTACAACCCTGGCTATTTGAAATGTTTTCATTAAAATATTCATCATCCGAATAAATAAGTTGACGAGAAAAATCTTATTCAGGTTTATCAAAATGATTTTTCAGTCTATCAAACAAATCAACTATACGTCTAAAATTTTGCAAAAGTCTAACTAAATGCCTTAAAAGATGGAACCATTTAAATATACATCTAAAAATTGGTTTTAAATTATCGAAACATTTGGTATATTCTTCCTTTTAATAAAATTAAAAATTGTATGTCTTCAGTAATTCTTTCTTTCAAATGATCATAAGTTAAATTCCTTTGACTAATTAGAACAACATTACAAATCGTACCAGCTTCAACAGCTTTATTAAAATCAACAGTAATTTCTATGTTTGTATTTTCTTAAACTACAGATGTTTATATATATATATATATATATATATATATATATATATATATATATATATATATATATATATATATATATATATATAGTGTAATTCATCAATTAAAGGAATATATCTTGTCTTAATTTTTTCATATTTTGCTTCATGGTTCTTTTTAATACTTCTGTATTTTTCAATGAATCTTTAATTTACATATATATTTTTCTTATGAGTTATAAAAGTATGGTGAGCTTTGATACACAAACTTTTCCCCCAACTTATCAAACTAGGGGGAATTTTAATGTTTACAATCATATAATTGAATTTGATATTCCTATGGGTGATACCTTTTCATTCCAAATTATGCTTATGTTATTGAACAATATGGATTACTGAAAAGAGATAAGGAAGGAGATAAGGCAAAATATGATAAAATAGATAATATAGATGATTGTTCTAACTTTTTTCCACTTAAATGTTCTAGATCAGAGATCTCAAAATATTTAAATATTATTGAAGTTGTTGAGAATCCAGGAATAACATCAACAATGATGAATGCTTTGTTAAGATCACCAAGTGAACAAAATTATTTATATATGTCTTATATTGATAATACCTATTGAGTTAAGTATGTTCGTAGTGATAGAACAAATTAAGTTATGTTACCGCTGAGATATCTGTTTGGATTTATTCGAGATAACAATGAAATTATTATAAAGACGGTTATAAAATTACTTATATTCGTAATTCATCTGTTAACAACTGTTTATTAGTTTATGAAAAAAACTGCAGATGGTGAAGTGCAGAAAATATATGCCTATCCAGGGGAAATTGCTATTCAAAAATTAGAAATTATGTGGCCTATCATTGAATACGAATCTAAAATAGCAATTGCAATTAAAGGAAAAGTATACAAACATCCTAAAATGCCTATTAGTTTTGATAATTAGCAATTTTTAGAAAAAGATGTTCCTTTTGGAACAACAGTTTTTAACTTTGATATAAAAGAGTACTTTAATAATTTACAATTTGAAATGCCTGATTTTGTAATTGTAAGTTTTCAAACTAACAGAAAAAAATCGTGCTGAACAGTATGTCCACGCATCTATCTTTGAACATTGTAATGTGAGAAACATTTATAATGGAAGAAATTGAATTTTTCCCAAAGAAAATTGGAATCTAGATATTGAAAGTGGGCTTTGCAATAAAATGTTTCTTGTTTATAATTATTCTATAAATTCAAAAACAAACCTAGATACTATATATACACATAATGAACTTTATTATAAATCGACTGTAAACATGCATGGTGATATAAATTGTTATTTATTTTGGGGGTGAAGACCATTGTATATTATTTATTGTTTATATATAAAAACATCTGTAGTTTAAGAAAATACAAACATAGAAATTAGTGTTGATTTTAATAAAGCTGCTGAAGCTGGTATGATTTGTAATGTTGTTCTTATATATATATATATATATATATATATATATATATATATATATATATATATATATATATATATATGTCCTGCAACTGCTGATATATATATATATATATATATATATATATATATATATATATATATATATATATATATATATATATATATATATATATATATATATATATATATATATCAGCAGTTGCAGGACATTTAGATTTTCCACCAACTCCAGAGCAAACATAATTTGAAAGAGAATTATTCTCACAATATCCTAGCTTTGAAGAGCGAATGGGCATAATACCTATTAAAAAATTTATGCGTGCCGCACCTCATTCTACTATAAATCTTGGAAAAGAAATTTCTGAAAAAATTGCTTTTAAAATGCTATGTGGTTTATGAGGAGTTTAGCTTAATTTGTACATTCGGGAGACAAAAGTAAAGATAAATAACTATAAACTGTCTGTTAGGGATAAAGAATATAAATTAACAGAAGGGTTATCTTATTTGTTAACAAAAAATGAACAAAAATATCCTGAGAACAAAATTACTTATAATGACTTTAAAAATTTCACAGATTTTTTTTCTATAAATGCTGCATTCCAAGAATATAATCGTAATAAGCAAGTAAACTCGAATAGAAGTTGGAAATCCATAAATACATTTAACCAATTTCATAAATTGGTTTAAATTTATTTACGTATTTCCAACTATATCCAACTATTTCCATTTATATAAGAGCAAAATACACCCAAAAGAATGGTTTCTTCAAGAACACCTAATCCTGGCGAAGATATTTTAAAAAATATTTTGCGAAAACAATATGTTTGGATGGGCTATGTTAGGAAATTAAATAATAGATTATTAGTAATTCACGGCAAAGGAAATCCTGGAAATAACAATAATTATAATGAAGAAATGAGCATAATATATATGTCGAGGAATAAATTTTTTGAATTTTTTTTTAGTAATCCAAAAGGAATTACATATCTCATAAAAAATTTAAATGTAATTTCGCACTCTTTTTGGATTTCAGAACATTATGGCTAATGTGATATAATTTGGACTTTAAACAATTTAAATTTGCCCGAAATGCATTTGCCTGGTTATAATTATTTTAGACCATATACAACATTAAAAGAAAGATCAGAAAGAGGTGACACAGGAATAAATCAATTACATGAAGCATGCTAATATCACAATATTGCTTATCGAAACTACAAAGATTTAGAATCTAGACATGGAACAGGTAAAATTTTACAAAAAGAAGCTAAAGAAATTATGATAGATAAACATACACCAATTGGTGAAAAAATTGTTTCTGCTGCTGTTGCCTCATCAATGTTTACAAAATTCAATAATTTTAAACTATTCAATATTTTTTTACTTATAAATGAATATAAAAATATATATATCTTTTAATATAACCGTTTATCAATTAAAAATTTTCGGTATAAATAAATTTTTAACAAAATATCAACTTGAGAAAAAAAAAAAAAACAAATTAAAAGAATGTAAAGGTTTTTATTAACTTCATCAATAGCTAAACTCAAAAAAAAATATTACAAGGAAAACATGAAGTAGTTTACACTGTGGAGGATTTTTAACAATTTTATTTGCTGCATTGGATGCACTTGGTGCTTTAGCTGGTGGAGCCAGTGTAATTTACAATTCTGTTGAACAAGAGAAAAAAATATAAATGAATTAGAAAAACAACAGGGACGCAATTTGGCAATGGAAAATAAATCAGCAAAGGGTTTAGTCGCAAAAAAGAAGGGAAGACCAAAATAAAATTGAAAATTTCCCCATTACCAATATTGAAAAATTTGCAAAAAAAAACTAAATTAAAAAAAATTCGGAAAATGTTTATATAATAAATGAATGACCAAAAATAAATGTGATGATGTGGTTAATTTAGACATTTCTACAAATCCTGGTACTCATTGAGTTTGCTATTTTAAAGAAAATAATGATGTTTACTCTTTTGTTTCATTTGGATGCAAATTTCTAGTAATTGAACTAATTATTTTAAAAACAGAAATATTTATTATAATGATAATTAATCGAATTCAGAATTTTAATATTTATCAAATATAGGGGGTAACTATGTGTTACCCCATACAAATATACAAATATGCAACCCAATGCCATATTGATCAATTAATGTGGTCTATAATATTTAATTTTATCTTCTAAAAAATAAGCAGCTAAATAATTAAAAATTGGTTACAAAAGAAAAGCCAGCTTAGAAATTTTGAACTGCCCCGATTTGGGGCCGTTGGAAGAACATGAAAAGTCTTCCACATTTATTAACGAATCTGGTCTTTAATCCACTTACTGTAGAGTATAAAAATAATGAACCATGGTTTAAAGGAAAAGATGTGTCTATTGTGTTAGACTATTCAAGAATTCCTTAGCAAATTTTAACCACCCCGATTTGGGGACATTGGAAAGAAACAAAATAATTCCATATTTATTTATGACTCTGGTGTATATTCTTTTATGCTATACTCTAAAAAAATAAGCTATATAATAATTTAAAATGGGTTACTAAAGAAGTTTTTCCTTCAATTAGAAAACATATATATTATAAATTACAAAAAACCATTGAGTTAAAAGATCAGAAAATAAAATTATAGATTATAAATCTGAACAACTCGCTATTAAAGCTCAAGAAGAAAAACTCAAAAAAGAAGAACTCGCTTTAGAATTTCAAGAAAAAATAAATATAGAAAAAAAAGAAAGATAAAAAACTACAGCATTTTACATGAATATGAAATTTTTTATTGACAAAGTTAGACAAAAAACTAAGAATGGTTGTATATGCATTGCTACATCTAAACAATACACTTCAATTAAGAATTTTAAAGTTGGTAAAACAGAATATTTAAACACCAGAAATGCAAATTTCAACTCTTCACATAATTAACAAGATGGATATAATATTTGTTTCTGTGATAGGTTTTATGATGTAAATAAAAGAGAAAATTTAATTCATGAGTTGCTTGAAGATTTTTGAGATCAAAATAAAAAGGAAATATTTGTTTTTCATTGTACTATTTTACTTAGAATTGCAAATTATCAATAAAAAATGTAAACGGATATTTCGATGACCTTAATAATTCAACTATAAATCTTTAGCAGAAGTATATTCTTTACAACCAATTATTCCAGAACCAGTGTGTTTAATTAATGATGATAAATTAACACCTAATCTGCAAACTAAACTATTTAAAGTTTTGATGACTTCCTTTCTGAAAACCAATTTAAAATATTGCATAAATATTTATTAGGAAAATTATAATTAGGAAACACAAGTAGTTCGAAATCTTGGAACAAAACAAAACAATTATTAAATTGGAAAGGAAGTAAAAAAAAAAAAAACAAGTTACTCATAACAATACATAAATTATAATTACATATAATTAATCAAACAAATAGTATTTTGAATTTGCCCAGTGTATGTGTTTTACTTAAGTTCTTTATCATTTTTAATATGTGACAGTAATATACTGATATTCAAATTTTCATACATTTTTGAATATTTTTCTTTTATTTTGAATTTAAATTCACTAAACATCAGTTTTATTAATCCAATAGTTATGTGAATTATCAAAACCTAACCATTTTACATAAATTTTATCACCTTTAGGTTTAAGAATTTTTCAACCAAATATTCACCAGGATAGTTAATTTTCATATTTTCGTATTCATAAAAACTACCTTTTATTTCTTCTCCATTAACATCTTTGAGTTTTTAAGTTGGAACATTATAATTCTAAACCTCAAAAATAGTACATAATTCTGTAATCCAATTAGCAGTAAAACACTTTTAAAAAATTCGTTTTTTTTTATAACACTGATGACATTACCAAATTTATATTTCGGTCTAGTAAACATATTTGCTAAATCTTGTTGTCTTATATATATTTTTTATTTTTATTAACTTCAATTTGTTTCCTGCAGATAGTACTATGTTTTGTATTGTTGTATTCTTTAACTAAATCATCTAATATATTTACCCATTTATGATTGCAATTTAAAGCAAATCTCTTCCACATTTTATTCTTTATTTTATGATTATTTATTTCTACATCACTGCATTTAAGTTCACTGAATGTAGAATAAGGATTGATGTTATATTTTTGCATAAGCTTATTAAATGTTTTATTAAAAAATTCTGTGCATATTATTTTGTAAATTAAGTTTCTTTTTCTTTTTATTAATATACTTTCTAAAGAATTTGCTACATTTTTGGCTGTTTATCTCTAATTGGTATATCGAATCCATATATTGACAAAATATCAACAATTGTTATAATATACCTGTATCCATTGTTTAAATGTGATATGCCTTTAAATTTCCAGTATCCTTCTCAACAAAATCAATTTGCCGTAAATCATCAATACCATATGAAATTACTTTTCTTCTTGGAAAACTTTTTCGTGCAAATTTGTATAATTCATTTATATTGATTTATTAGAATTACATACTAAACAATTACTTTTCAGAACTAATCATCCATTTTTAGTATTTTCATTTTTATAGTATTATTTATGGTGACATTCTTGCACTTCAAACACCAAGTATTCTCCATGTAATAGTAAAAAATATATATATAGTTAATCTATATATTTCACAAATACTTCTATTATCATCATAAACCTATCAATATAATGATTAGAAATTTTTTTTAAGTTAAAATATTGTGCTCGTTAACTTCAAAAGGCTTACTGCAATCTATTTTTGTATGGATATTCTTATAAATATCCAAATTACTAGTATATAAAGTTGGTTCATCAGCTATTAATTTCTAAACAGTACAACCCATTATAAAAGAAAATATATTAGGTCATTATCGAAGAAAAACACTTTTGAATTTTTATCCCACTTTGCACGTATACAAAAGTTATTGGATTTTTCTTCAACTTTCGTGTTAGTAAGGGTATCAAAACAATTCACAATATTTTTTTTTCCAATATTGTAATATAACATCTAGTGATTTATCGGAATCTTCTGTGTTTTTTTTTTAACTTTTGAGTTAGTATGTTTATCAAAATAATTAAAACTGATTGGTTTAAATTTTGTAATTTATCAGCTATTTATTTTTCAAAAACATTTAATTGACTGCTCCTTTCATATATAGGATCAGCCATATTATTAATTCTACGATTTTGAATAGAAACGAAATATGTTCTGTAAACAAAAACTTAGCTTATTTGATCTTGTAAAGCAGAAACAATGATATTGTATTATGGTTATACATATGTTTTTTAATGCATAATCGAAACAATAGTTATATATTTTGAATCTACACCTTTCTTTAAATGTATAATCAATAATTTTTTTATCAAAAATCTTTTGTTGACTGAGTCTTTTTTGTTTATGGGGTCAGCTAAACCAGCAATTATACGATTTTAAAGAGAAACACAACTTTTACATAACTGAAAACTTTACTTATTAGATCTTGTAGAGCAGAAGAAATAGTATTGCATTTTGATTCTACATTTTTTTTTATCAGAAGAAAATAAAATTTTATTTTGAATCTACATATGTTTTTAATGCACAATCAGAAACAATAGTACCAAATCTTAAATTTATGTCTGTTTTTTAGGAATCAACAAAAGTTATAGGTGAATTAATAGATAAATATATTTGTATCTTGAATCTACATTGGTTTTTAAAGCATAAGCAGAAACAAACCTATTGTAATTTGAATGTAAATATTTTTGTAAGTCAGAAGCAATAATTTTATATTTTCAGTTTGTATCTTTTTGTAAATCAGAAGCATTAGTTTCATATTTTGAACTTGTTTTTTTTTTTTAAATCGGAAACAAGGGTTTTATATTTTTAATCTAGATATTTTTTAATTTATGAGAATTCGTGACAATAATTTTATTTAAAGATTTAATTAATGGATTTCCAAATATATCTGTCATTTAGTAACAAAGAAATTACATCATTAAACTTAAAATCTTTCGAAAAATGATGTAAAACCATTAAACATAGATGTTTGCATTATTAGTTATATTTAGAAATTTTCCTGCTGTATGTGATTTACATAACCTTAAAGCATTACATTTTAAAAAAGATATTGTGTATATTCTCAAGTAGTCCTGTTTCGGGAGTACCCAAGTAAATATGACACGAATAAAATGACAATGTTTATCGATGCTCTGCTACTTTTTTAAATACTTCTTCTATTTGCCCAATATTTAGACCCATTTCTCGAAATTCATATTTATCGTCAATGTTATCTAAGAGTGATAATTGTAACTTTTGTAAATTTGAATGAAATTTGCGAACTAATTCTCTTATTTCGTCGAGCGCATTATCTGATATATAGGAATGATTATTTGAAACACCGCACCCTTTTAAAATGTTAGACAGGCTGCAAGGTAAGAGGGGCGACTTCATCTTTATTTATAAAGAAATATATTTATTAAAAAGCATAAAAATATTTAACTAATTCTTAAAATTCATTTTTTTATAAAGTCAGTAGACATGTGGAACCAAGTGCATCACAATAATTGGTCTAAAAATCAATTCAATTTCTTATTTTCAAGCAACTTTTCAAAATCTGTATACATAATTTATCTCTGCAATTTTATTCTCAAAATCAAGCATTTCAAGGCCAAAATCAAGCTAATTTAATCCAAATCTGCAATCTAAATGAAGTAATTTTTAAAATTCGCTGAGCAGTGTCCTTTTCTAGTCAAATAAGTCAAATTTACTCAGAATCTACAAGCCAAATCAATTATTCGAAAAAGAATATCACAATATTTGATGAAAATTCTTAACAGATATTGAGGTCATGCATAAATTTTCCATTTTTAATTTTTTTAAGCCAATATACATTATAAATACTTCTGTCTGATTTAATAAATTCATCAAATTCTTATCTATTATATTCACATATCAAGTAAGCATTTGGTTCGCTTGGGAGGGTGGGTATGAGGTTATGTCGTGAGAAATTTGGTTCGCTTGGGAGGGTGGGTATGAGGTTAAGTCGTGAGAAATTTGGTTCGCCTGGGAGGGTGGGTATGAGGTTAAGTCGTGAGAAATTTGGTTCGCCTGGGAGGGTGGGTATGAGGTTAAGTCGTGAGAAATTTGGTTCGCCTTGGAGGGTGGGTGTGAGGTTAAGTCGTAAGAAATTTGGTTCGCCTGGGAGGGTATGAGGTTAAGTCGTGAGAAATTTGGTTCGCCTTGGAGGGTGGGTGTGAGGTTAAGTCGTAAGAAATTTGGTTCGCCTGGGAGGGTATGAGGTTAAGTCGTGAGAAATTTGGTTCGCCTTGGAGGGTGGGTGTGAGGTTAAGTCGTAAGAAATTTGGTTCGCCTGGAAGGGTATGAGGTTAAGTCGTGAGAAATTTTATACTTACCATCCAGAATACAATTAATTTTTTTTTACCAAAATTGGATTCGTAAATTTGAAAATCTGTTGCAGTAAACCATTAATTTTTGTCGAGATCTTGTAGTTTGGGGATTTCAAACGAATTGTTCAACTTGTTGAGCAAAGATTCCATTTTTATTTTTAATGAGAAAAATGTATAATGAAAAAGAAAAAAATTGGTGCTGAAATTTTATCAAAATAAGATTATTTAGCTTCCTCATTAGGATTTTAAAAAATCCCTGCTCAAGGAGCATGAAACATGTCGAAATTCGTTTGATTTTCTCTATTTTGAGCTGCAATTTGAAAGATTTTCCAGGAAAAGAGATATTTACTATATTTTGGCTTTGATTTGCTTGAATTTTAACTAATTTAGTGCTCTGCGCTTGTATCCACATTATACTTCTACCTTAGCGAAATCTCGTGCAGTTTTTTTATAAGTAGTGATGGCCTGAATAACTCAAAACTGAGTACAGACCATCTCCCTGCCTCGAGTCGCGCTGTAAGCATATTATAGTTCCCAAAGGTCTCGCCTATCTTAAAAAAAAAAAAAACTGAAAGAGCAACGCAAGCAAACTAAAAAATACATTACAGTCTGAACATAGTGTTAATTTTTCAAGTTTCCAATCTGAACTTATACATATTACAGCTAGAAAAATAATTTACATTAATTTACTGCTTAGACAGCGAAATCCTTCTAGCAACCATAGACTGTAAAGATAATTTGGTCGATATTATTCAATTCAGAGGGAATATGAAACATAAGTTGCAAATACTTTTTGATAGGCATTTAACTGAGTGCGCACACTGAGAAAGTGCAAGAATGCTAAAGAGTAAGACACCAGGTGCTAACGGGCGAATGCTGCTTCGATATGATGTTCGCCAGTGACATCTGGTGCGTGTGGCTAGAGTTCGCATGTATGCCTTTGTTTCACCTCTATAATCTTCAGTAACGTTGTGTCCTATTTATAAACGAGTCCAGGTTCAGCTACCGAACCGACTTCTGGCATGTTTACATATGAGAAGATGGGATTATGCAAAGTCCAGATATCACTGTTGAATAGGATAATCACAGAGGAAGTGTCATCTTGGCGAGGAGTGGTACCATGTTTGGCTCGCATACACCTGTCCGTCTTTCATCATGATTTTATATCAAACAAGGCGTGCAGAGATGCTACTCTCCAGCAGTTATATATGGCTTTCCCTGGCTGCAATGATTATCATTCCACGTTTTTGGATCACAATGTATTTTCACATTCAGCTGAGTTTGTAGATGACTCCCTGGAAACCAATGACATGTCACATTAGCAATGGGTTCCCTGATTTCGACTCTAAGAAGCATTCTTGAAATGTATTTAGGCATGATACTGAAGGTTGTCAGATATGCCGGATTAACAAAGTAACAAAAGTAATATTTCGACTCTAAGAAGCATTCTTGAAATGTATTTAGGCATAATACTGAAGGTTGTCAGATATGCCGGATTAACAAAGTAACAAAAGTAATATTTGCTATGGGTCCCACACTAAGTAGGACAAATTATTATGTTAAAATTTATAAACTGAAATAAGAATCACTTAAAGTCAAAATTTATTCAACGGCTTCAGTCTATGTATCGAACATAAACTTTTCTGTGAAAAATTGTCTCATTTGAAATCTGAGAAGAATAAATTTTGCACTTAAATAGTTTTTAAATTTTGAGATCTTCAACTAATAATGATGTAAATAATCTACTTCTAAAGAAAAGTTGATATTAAAAAAATATATATTGTTTGTGTCTTCATTTCAACACATGAAAACAGTTGAATTTGTATGCCATGTAAGCAAATATTAATTCTCATTATTAAAGTTTTTTATTTTAAGTCGTTTTTGTTATGAACTACAGGCTTGATCCAGCCCTGGTCATCAGAATCTCTAATAAAAATTCAGGGATCTTCGGGTGGGTTCAGGTCAGGATTTGGGTTCCGTGACCCAACAATTGTTCGACAAACTTGTTGTCATGGGAGCATATTGTGTTCAATATTTTGCTGATTGAGAGCCTGTCATAACAACACTACGACATCGCCCCTTTGAAGCATTGAATAATCCATATCGGTGTTAAGTCCTTTATTATTACCAGTACAGGGCGAGGCAGTTACGAAGGCTGTTTAATTGAAATGATACAGCAAGTTGAAGAGGGCGAGAGGCTAGATGCTGGTGAGGTAGTGAGACACCTGTCCATGGCCCTGTTTCCTGGCCAGTGCTAAAGCACTCAGCCCTCTGGAGTCCACTATGGCGGTGTTGGCACCAGCACATACGAGCGAGCGCACCACCGCCAGGTGTCCATGGTAGGCGGCAGCCATGAGCGATGTCCAGCCATTGCCATCTCTTGTCTCAAGAGATGCCCCATGATTCACTAGCTGCCTCACCTGAAAGGAAATATTCCTCACATCGCCTCACCAACTGCCAAGTAGGCTGTTGCTCGGTGGGACGGCCAGCTGCCGATTACCCCTCTGTAAATCTGGTAGTCAGTATGTTGCCATATTTGTAGCCAGTATGGTGCTACATTTCCTAGGAATTTCCTAGGATACCGAAATCTTGGAACACCATTATGGTAACCAGTATGTCGTTTTTTCAACCTGAGGGTTTTCTCCGAGTGCTCCCACTATTTTCTCTCTTGTATTATTTCTTTCTCTAGGTTACCATCATGGTTTTTCATTTGTCATTTATCTCTCACATTCTCTCGACCCACCGTCATTGTTTACTGGAGGCCGCCATCTAGGGTTTTTCATTTGTTTCTCACATTGGTCTTCATTGGCTGCTGCTAGGTGGTACACCAGTCCTCGATTAGTCGATCTCGCATCTATTGCATACGCTGCACTGCAATATTAGTTATATAGTTGGCTGCTAGGGCACTGTTTTTTTATAACTCGAAATTCGAACTGCAAATAGTGCGGGATAGAACTGCCGGACCTTAGGTTCCCAGACGAATGCCTTAGACCACTAGGCTATCAAGACTTGTGCTAGGACAATAATTAATAAGTTTATAGCTTGTGGACAAATAAATAGTATTTTGCAGTCGTTATTTTTACACTACATTTTTTTCTTGTTATTTTGATTTAACATATATAATTTTCAATATTTAGTTTGAATTTAAATATAGTTTTTAGGTATTCATTTTTTATTATTTAGGTTTAACTCACTAATATATTATTTAGATTAAGGATATATCATTTTTAAGTATTTTTTACCCTTTAAGTGTTTATTTTTTATTCACATATCAGTTTTTTAAGCATGTTTTATTATACTTTTGATTTAACTTTTACAAAAAAATGTATCGAGTTGCGTGTCTAGGAACTCGTATTATCAAAGATAATTCGATTATGGTATCACAAGAGCCATGTAATTTTCCATACACAGGAAGGTATATAAAAATTTATTGCAAAGTACATTCCAAGCAGGACTTTGAAAAACCAATTCTATGTTCAATATAAAAAATTTCAATCGATATTTTTTTTATAAAGTCAATATTTTTCTTTGTTCAATTTGTCTTTACTGTTGTACGAAGATTAAGTCGCCGAGCCTTGTAACCACGCACGCACGCGCCGACAGACGCTGCGATTCAGACACACTTGCCGAGTCATGCAAAGTGTGTTGACGACCTCCAAGCCAAGTGCATGTGGGAAAGGAAGGGAGGTGCAGCTCCTTGCACTATTATGCAACCTTGTCAATCAGACATCTATGAGGCGATACATTCGTAAATAATTAGAATTGTTTTATTTCAAAATGTATTTATTACATAATTTGAAAAAAATATTTGAAAAACACAGGAAAATGTATTTTAATGCATTTTAAAACTAAATCAGATAAAAATCCTTAAATAATGTAAATTTCTCACATTCTTAAAACTGCTGGTAACATTAAAAAATGGAAAACATTGTCATGCACATGCAGGATCGGAACCCAGGAATTTCGATTTAGAAGTCAGGCACACTAGCCACTAGGCTACGCAGTGCCTACGTGAGAAGCAGTGCTTAATAGTTATACATATCTTTCCAAGCGAAATTGGTGAATTTCCTTGTACAATTACAGAAATATGTTTAAGGTTTCGTTATATTTTTCTAATGAATGCATATATGGCTTAAGAATGTTATATTACAGAGCATTTTTGTATATTTAAAGGCCATCGATGTACTGATTACAATCATTTCGGTATTTTCAGTCGGAGTCTGAATCATGTGTGCCTAAACTCACATATAATAAATTTTTTTGTATACTATTTTTAAAATAATCATGTAACAGACCACATTATTTTTGCAAGTCTGACTCGTAAGCATGTGGATATGTACATGCAAATGAGAGTCTAATTTGCGAACTCTTAGGAGGCAGACGGTCTCGCAAAATTCAGTTTACAATCATAATTTGTAGCTCCAGGAATGTATGTTTAAGCCCTTTATAATAAGAGTAATTTGCTAAAAATTATATTTGCTTCATAGTGATATTATTAAAATGACCTGTTTATGACAGAGGTTTAATAAGAAATAAAAAAATGCATTTATTATTCGATTTTTAAATATATTTAATTTTTTGTTGTACTGAAATTTTGTGTAGTGTTGTAGAGCAAAAGAGTTTCTCAACTTAATTTCATGTCTCCTCTTTTTAAGAATCAATACTACACGATGTTAATAATTTTTGATCTGGGCTATCTTTCGTAGGCATAACTATCCTACTCAGATTTTATCCAATGTATGAATATGTGACTAAAAGAAGCACCATCATACATAAAAAATTAAAAATTTCAATTTTTCCACACCATTCACATAGTGTATGTACAGCAGAATACTCACGTTTCAAATCATTAATATAATCTGCGTATACACTGCCCAAGACAGACTTTGCTAGCAAACATCTAACCACAACCATTGGCCACATATAATTATTCTTCACGACTGACACTGTAAAAATAAGCTTCCTAACTGGAACCTGGCTGCTTACAAAGGTACCATACCAGTCTATGTAACTCATGCATACCATCTGTTCTACGGACCAACACCAGACTTACTAGGCCAGCAATAAGTTTCCTTTTTAATTTTAAATTTTTAATTATATATGTGTTTTTAACTTGCATATTATATATTTTTCACTATCCCAGACCTATTTTTAGATTATTTTTTTTATTATTCAAAATAATGTTATGTGATTTTTAAGTATTGTATTTACATATAGTGACTTGGTTACTCGCACTGACCTTACCAAAATATTTTTTACTTCTCATACTTTGTTCTCTACTGGTCGACACCATACCTACCATTATATACAGGTCACTATACCACCATACCTACCATTATATACAGGTCACTATACCACCATACCTACCATTATATACAGGTCACTATACCACCATACCTACCATTATAATCCAAGTCATACCAGGCATCCAAACAATCCTTATCCTCTAACCAAAGTAAAACTTAATTCAACTGTGCCCCCTCTCCCCAAAATACACCAAGCACAATATCCATCATAACTCGAGAAACTATATAGCTGAGGCCGGCCTATAATATGACACCCATTATACTTGTACCAATGAACACCACTTATACCTACAAGCCATAATACCTATTATAACTCTAGCATACCTCAAACATTTGTCCACACAGACCATACAAAGCAAACATACAGCCCATACAAGTGACACAATCAACTTCTTCACATACAATCCACCATGCTGACTGTCACCAGTCAAAATACACTGACCACCCATACTTAACACTTATCGGATTCGGATTTACCCGGCTGCCATTATGTTATGTCACCCATTCGCCAACTTTTTTCCCTCAAAATCGACCAAAACACCCTAAAAATTTCCCTTTTATACAAAAAATTTCCTTTTCTTGGTTAAAAAATTCCTAAACAAATCCAATTTTTCCTGGAGCAGGCAGGAAAGATTAGTGACCCAGGGTCAGACAAAAGACCAGGATCAGTGACCCAGGGGTTAGGAGAGCAGGACCTATGACCTTTAACCTTTGGCCCAAGAAATCCAAATCATTAAAAAAATTCCGAAAAATTCACAACGAAATCTCAAAAAAATTATTACAAAAATTATTTTCAAAATATAAAAAATGATTTAAATACTAATATTTATTTAAACTTACATTTACGAAGGGGGGCCCCCACCCAACACCACCAATTACTTACCTCTGTTCAACTCCAGCAGACGACTGACTCCCTGGCCCCCACTCCCCTCATCAATACTCATTCGACCATCTTGATTTTTCTATTTGTCATTTGTTTACATGCTAATGGAAGCAGTCATCTTCGTTTATATGTCACTGGAAGCCACCATCTTGGTAGGTGACGATTATTGCAATTTTCCCTTTTTGATGAAAATTAAGGACTGTTTGCTACATAGGGGAAGGTACAGGTGCGGGTTCGATCAGTTCATCGCTGTCTGTCGAGAGGGTTCGTCTACTGGGAACCAGCAAGTGATGTCATCAATACCTCCATGGGTACCATTTCCGCAGACGATTATATCGTTACAGTTAATGCCAAAGACAGAATTAGTGCAGTACAGTCAGATTGTGAGGAGGGTACACTTACAAGATGGTCATGTGAAATCGAAGAACTTCAAAGTAAATAGCCATAATCTCTCAATACTTATGGACATACAACTCCTGCTACACAGAAAAATAAATTTGATATTGAGGATGCAGCAGGAAGTGTAGATAATCATCTAGACACCATTGATGGTGACTATGGCGACAGTGATAGTGTTGAAGACGATGATTATTCCCTCGATGGTCCCACACATTTCTCCTACTAGTTTCCTTCGACAAGTTATGTGAATAAGGCAGAAGACATCGAGTATACTGACTATATGTTTACCGAAGATCCCAACAAACTTGTAGACAGACTAAAATATTTACTTGATAGGCAACAATGTGAGGATTACTCGACCATGAAAGAGGTAGTTTCAATAATAAGTGTACTTAAGGATAGGGGTTATATCAGATGATGCGATGAACTGCTTTCTTCTGAAAATATATTTACAAAATAATAATAGTAAATAATTACAAAAAATTATTAGTTTATCTTTATTTTTGTGTGTTGTATCTTCC
This sequence comes from Dryococelus australis, assembly GCA_029891345.1. Lineage (NCBI taxonomy): Eukaryota > Metazoa > Arthropoda > Insecta > Phasmatodea > Phasmatidae > Dryococelus > Dryococelus australis. Next base: position 91,066,210 of record CM057007.1, on the reverse strand, counting down.
TGTCGGACTAACATTTTTACTAACCACAATATGTATTTATAATATTTAATAAATTAAGAATACAATCAAAATGCATGCATCATGCATGTAGCTATACTATTTATTCGAAAAAATATATTTTTCTTAAAAATAGGATGGAAAATTGAAACAATTGTCACCTAACAAGGTAGTGGTCGCCTACCAAGAGAGTGGTATCCAATATTGTATAAACAAATGAAGAATGAAAAACAAATATGCTGGCCTCCAGTAACATATTAACAAAGATGGCTGCCTCCCATAGCATTTAAACAAATGACAAACGAAAAATCAAGATGGCAGAATGATTATAGGAGAGGGGAGTGGGGATGAGGGAGTCAGTCGTCTGCTGGAGTCGAACAGAGGTGAGTAATTGGTGGTGCTGGGGGGACCTTCGGAAATGTAAGTTAAAAAAAAAAAAACATAAGTTTTAAAATAATTTTTAAATAATGGTTTAATATTTGTTAATGATTAATTTTTAATAAAACATTTTTGGAATTTTTTGTCCATCTAATATGGTGGATAGGCGATGTCAACCAAGATGGTGGTCACCTACCAAGATGTTGCAATTGATATGGGCTAGAGGTGACATGTGGTAAATTTAAGTATTTTGAAATACATTAAAAATAACAATTTAATAATAATTTTAATAATTATTTAATAATTATGTAATAATTGTTAATAATACTTTTTGGAAATTATTGTGCATTTCTTGTGAATGCAATGCTCTATTGGCCCCTGGGTCACTGCTCCCGGTCTTTTATCTGATGTTGGATCACTAATCCCTCTTGTCTCCTTTGGGAAAAATTGAAATTTTTTGGTTTTTTAAGGGGAAAAAAAGGAGAAATTTTGAGGGAAAAGGGAACATTTGAGGGTATTCTGGACGATTTTAAGGGAAAAACGGAAATATTATTGAAAAAGTAGAAAAAAATATTGCAAATGGGTGACATGGCGGCCAGCGCATCCGAATCCGAGCCCAGATCCCATATGCCAGACTTCCCCAAATCCTACTACTTAGACGAAACCAACACACCATTACTTACAACCAAAGAAAAACTCAATTCAGCCATACCACCACCACAATTACCACCACAATCAGCAACACAGGCACCATACTTAGCACTGAATGTACCATACTTAGCACTGAATGTACCATACTTAGCACTGAATGTACCATACTTAGCACTGAATTGACCACACTTAGCACTGAATGCACCATACTTAGCACGGAATGCACCATACTTAGCACTGAATGTACCATACTTAGCACTGAATTGACCACACTTAGCACTGAATGCACCATACTTAGCACTGATGCACCATACTTAGAACCGAAGTCACCACGCTTAGTACCGCCACTGCCAAATTAATAAGTCCTTCAGAGAAGCTGATATACATAAAACTACGAATAAATAAATATTTAAATTTTAACTTACATTCTAATTATTTTTTTTTTAGTCACCGGCGTATTATCTCATCACTGACAGACAGATCCTCACATTTTTTGCAGGTCGATCAAAATATATGCTCTACAAACCATCATCAGACTAAATATAATTTTAATTCTTACTAGAATTCAAACATACCTCAGCCCACAACCACTAAAAATTGTAGCTCCAGCATGTTTGTCATACCATCAGATACCAGCCAAATATCATACCACCCATCAAATAAACCTCATGACTATAACAACCATCCATACCAATGCAAATGCTGACCACCACACCTCAGATATACAAAAGAAAATATGAGTAACACTGCAGACCAGGAGTACTGGGTACTATACCAACCATAACCCCAACGTACTTTAGTCATGCCAAGATTACATAGTATATGCAACATAACCACTACTCATTTCATACCACCCCTACACTATCCATTAATCCCACCAACCATTATCATACTAGGTAACAACCATCCAGCATACTGGACATTAAAATATATCACTATCAACGAAAAAAACAGTTAATTATGTCACCCATACATACTAAAAGCTGCTGTTATGAAACCTACCAGGTAGCATACCTCCAGCAGACTTAATAACAATATAGATAACCTAATGGTACTTCATACTAATATATATATATAAAACAACTTTCACCATTACATTAGCGTACCTCAGCCATACATCGTCGAAATCCATACCACCCAGTATATCAACATACTAAACCATTTGAATGTATCAACGAACCACCACTGAGGATACCCATACCAACAAAAACATACAGTCAACCATATATTTTGCTTTAACCCACACATACCTCAGTCATGCTATTCTTAACACAGACGATATCAACCACCATACCTCAGACTTACTGAACAGTTATAACATATAACTACATTGACTAGTATTGCACCCCATCTAACTTGTTTGGTCACACATATAAACAAGTTATACCTGCAGCTGAGTCAATCAAATATTCCAACCATAATCTCCAACCACGCTATCATAATATCAATACTATTAATTTAACCATCTATGACACCCATAGCCTTAATTCCCAGATCCCATTTCATACCATCCAATCATACTAACCAACCATACAAGCTAAGCATTCTGCTACTTTTATACTATCTAAAACATCCCATCAAACCATCCAACTCTTACAAACTAATCAAACAAATAAACCATTCTCTCCACACCACAGAAGCTACACTTTGGTAACAATGCCAAAATAACCGAACATGTTATCAGGTCATACCAATCAACATAAGGGTTATACCAATCATATAAGCGAACAAATTGTACAACCAAGACATACCGATATATTATACTATCAAGATGTACCAGCCATAAACAAACCAAAACCATACAGGCAGCCCACACCAGCAGAAAATAAATCATGTGACTCCACCCATTTCTACCATTCCAAGAGACAACCATACATGAAGACATGCCTGGAGACCATACCAACCAAAACATACTAGACAGGCATACAAACCAAACACATATCACCAAAACAAACTACCTATAACAACTGTGCAGAGAGGACATACCATAGAAGCATTATAAAAAAACCTCTACCAACGATGAACCTACTTTCTCAATTCATTTTATTATCAGACTGATCAACATAATATTAAAGCCATACAGTTTGACCTATCTACTAACCATCGCACCTGTCATCATACTTCCTGCCCTCTTGTTTAACAGCAGTGATACAGGCGTATCACACTCGGAGATGAAGCTATTCTGACAAAAATCTCCCTTATACCATCAAACCAAACTATAGTAATATCCCAATCACACATTTCAGGCATCGCTACTACCATACTAATAGGCCACACAAGCAAGACACACCACCAAACCAAACTATAGTAATATCCCAATCACACATTTCAAGCATCGCTACTACCATACTAATAGGCCACACAAGCAAGACACACCACCAAACCAGTTAACCAATGAATATAACCAAGTTATAATACAGAACAGTTAAAAAAACAAGAGAGGTTACATTCACATCTTTAGCAAACCTCTTGAGAAGTTAGATCTTTTGAACGGTAGACGCAAGTATGTCCGCACAATTTGCAGAGGTGGAGATGAAGGCGAAGGGTAGGGGAGGGCGAGACTAGTTCCAACATTGCCTCTAGGGGAGGTTCACATCGACGACAAGACATTTGTTACCCCACCACCCGACCAGATCACATTCACCTAATATGACAGCCCGCGAGGGTATCCATAAAAACACTTGCAAATAGTGACTTCACCAATCACTACGAAACATATTTTCCAAGCTATCACATTACATAAAACATACTTAGATCTCGTCCATAACACACAACCTTTTGCAAAAATCCCAACAGATGAATAACTATCACTGATCCTTACATGAACAAATCATGGAAACCAACTTTTCTAGGGTAAAAAGTAAATGCCTGTTCTTACTATACTTCCACTCACAACCACACAAACAGAATGGAGTTAATAGCTACACCTTTATAGCTTGCTACCAGTAAGGTTTACCTAAACCCACCAACCACTTATACCTTTTGTGAACATAGTAACATACAAGAGAAGAATATCCCATGTCTAAAATCCAACCATGGGTAATTAAACCAGATCATAACTTTTAAAAAAATATTTACGCTAAACTCTTTCAAAAATAAGTATCTCCATACACATCTTACATACAAATATAAACAACATGTATACCTTAGTTTTATATTATGTGAAGGGGAATGATATATTTGTACACATATTGGGAAGGATGCAGGTTCGAACATTCTACTAGCACTTACCTATTCAGATCTTAATTATTCAATTTACTAAGGAACATTCGCAATCAGTATTCCATTTCATCACTTCTATAGACAAACATTTTGAACTCTCCTCGCAAACGTGTTACCACAATACCAGGATATTCTATTTACTAGAGAGCATTCACTATAAGAAATAATTATGTTAGAGCCGTCTCAACTCCTACACATCACTCACTTATAATCTTAATTTTAAAATCCATGATATATTGCAATTGTGTTGATAGATTAATTTATATTTTAGACAGATATATAATAATTTTTTTACACATCCCAATATGTCAATGATTTATTTACAGAAACAGAGACCTTACTCATATCACAATATCTTTATTAATTTAATATATCGACTAGCTTTCCCCCAATTATTAATCATAATTTAATATCAAATCAAACAACTATATAGCCCAAATCTCCAACCATCGAAAATCGTTAAAAATATCTCGTAATATTTTTATGTCATATCATAGTTACTGTAAAAAACAGAACAAAAATCAATTTGCACGTATTGTTTAGACAAAACATTCCAACTTGTAATATCCCAAAATACCAGAACACTACCTACAATCCATTCCATTACATCATGTTGGTTATACCAAAACACTTCCGTTCACACCATCCAGGGCAACAAAGCAATCATCTAAGCACTCATATGAAATAGTTCTGCGATATTCTCTGATAAAACATTTAATTTGGCAATGGCAAAAAACACACACACATACAAATAATGCCAACACCAATGCAGTTATCCATAATCAACGATCCCAAATTAACAAAATATCATTCGAAAAGACCATATCACCAAACCAGCAATTCAAATGTTCCAGCAGAATAAAACATTCTTACCATGGATACTCGCAGACCATATCATGCCACACCACCCATTTAGACAGGCGATAACATAATATACTAATAAACATACTACCATACCATACTGTCAGTACATACAAATTACCCTACAAAATATTCCCAATTCTGACCAGCCATGCTATCACACCACGCCATCCATTTGCAAAGACACATTACCAGCAAAACTAACATACAATACAGACAAGATTTATTAACGATTGAGCCATGCATTACAAATAGTATTACTAACACACAATATGAAAAGATTTAGCCAACCGGACGCTACCCAGCACTCATACTATTTGGTTATTTCTACTAAACACTCTTGCGAAATATATTAAAACTAAACATTGACAACTATATCATACAAGACTCTTGGTTCTAATAAATCGCACACCATTTCGATATCACCATAGATGTTCAGAACTTGGTACTTGTAATTTCAAACATTCGCACATGTTATTACTAAAAAATGTATAATAAAACAACAGTGTAATTTTCTTCCACATATTGCTAGGATAAAATGTATATTCTATGATAAAATGAATAAAAGTAATAGACATTCATACACTTTAAATTTATTTCACACATACTTATCAAAAATACATAGAATTAATTACATACACTAAAATAAATTCTCCATTAAAAAAATATTTATTCTTTATTATAATTTTATAGTACAAATTTTGTTGTGAGCAGCCAAGGTAGCCCTATTCGCATACACAACACAACAATTAACACATGGATACACCGTGTATAAAGTGCTGAACGTACAGTTACTAGCTTCATGTTGTCTGACACCAGAGCTAGTGGCGAATGCTTTGGATAAAAGTATTTCCACAATAACAACATTGATAACGCAAGGCTTGTAGCGAATCTTTAAAAATCCTTGCTGTCGAAGACACTGATGGTGTTACAGATGGTAAGTCTTCGACCATTGATGCCATCTTTAGCAGAGTACATGGTCGTAGTAGATGATTACACTCATGGCGATTCGACACTGTCGTTGGCGAAATTACATCCGTTTTTACACGCTGTGTTCTTATAAATTGTTTTCACAGCAGAAAAATTAGTTTATGTTATCAATTTCAACCATTTCACTGTATGTTTGCTGATAATGAATATGTAAAATCAATATGCTTGATGCAGTGTTATACAAAGGATAATCAACCCGTTCATTATCTAACCTGTGAAGTCATCCATCAAACAACCGACTGGTTCCCCCACCTGCACTTCTGGGTGGAGACTACCCTGAGGATCGGTATAAAAGAGATGGTGGATGTGCTGAGAAGTCACATTCCCTCTGGTTCTCTAACCCTCCAACCTGTGAGGAAGAATAAAGAGACACTTAGATACATTACGAAGGAAGACTTCTCAGCACTCCACAATGTAAGTATCTCTGATTTGAACTTTAATTATCAACTGTATCACAGAGAGCGTTGTACAAGACGCTTTAGTTGTCAGAAATAAGATGTATCATAAATATATTCAAGCAGCATTTAATGAATACATTCGATCTGTAAAAGTTGGTTCTATATTGTGCGTGGATACCACGTATATGTGTTGGTATAATCAAGTGGTTGAATGGCATAATGACTGGATCCAGTGTACCTATATTCATAAAAAGAAACAATTATATTTGTGGGATTCATCGAGTGTGGGCAAGACTAGTTATTGCAACAGGATTTTGCAAAGAGCACGAAATTTTATTCCGATATTGGGAAGTTTGCGTTTCAAGACCTCGATGAAAGATTTTAAAGCGTTATAGTCTTTGAAGAGTACAACCACAGATACCATTGTGATAGTTTCATGAAACACTTATACGAAGGTATGTCAGTTCGCCTCCCAGTGAAAGGTCGTGCATGGGCTTGAAGATATTCTTTATGTGGGTAGATATGCAAGTTAGGTAACTGTGTCGAGTGTTGCAAGTGATTTAAGCTTTCCATATGTCACATTAGATGATAAAATGTTCAGACTGCTATAACAACCAAACCATAATCTTTCACTCTACCTTCCCGATGAGAGAAATACGTTTTGGATTATTTGTAGCAACAATGACACATGCTGATTTTTTATGTCTAAAAATCATGTAGCTAAGTGTTAAGTCACTCGAACTCAGTCAAAGAAAGATAACTCTCACTCGAAAGACAGACGAACTGCGAATGAGACCTTCTTGTCTGCCTCAATAGTTGTCTGAAAATTAATTGCATTACCCAAGATTCGAACCCCGTGCTACCCTTACAAGAAACTAGAGCTTAAATCCAACATCTTAGACTGCTTGGCAACCTGACAAGTTCAGAAAAAGTTTGTATAGTGAAAACCCTTAAAGTTATCCTTGGATGGCAACGTAGGTTATTAACCTCAGTTCCATCTGTTCAAAATCTACGTTGAAAAAAAAAAAATTTTACCAGAAATTTTAAATTCGCAGAAAAAATCGTAAAACCTTCGCGAGTGGGATCACTCTGAGAAAATGGAAAGACAACTTCACCCATAAGAAAACACATAGGAATATATATCTATAAGATATATATATAAGATAGGAATATATATAAGATAGGATTATACATAAATATCTATAAGATGGGAATATATGTATAATTATGTATAAGGTAAAAAAACATAATTATATATAAAAGACAAGACTATACATATATTGTGTTTTCTTACGCATAAGCATACATCATGTAAAAACCGATGTCATTTAGCCAATGACGGTGTCAGATCGTCATGAATGGAGTCATCTACTACGAACGTGTAATCTGCTAACGATGGCATCAATAGTTGAAGACGTGCCATCTCTAACACCGATATCATCGACACCAGCATGAGTTTCTGAAGAGTTGCCAGAAGTAATACAGTCTGAATGTCACTATTGTGATCGCGTACACTGCTATAATATGAAGATGGCTTAAGACATACCATCTGTAACACCGTCAATATCGTTGACAGCAAATATTTCTGAAGAGCCTCTACAAGTATTACTGTATCAATGTTGTTATTGTGGAAATACTCTTAGCCAAAGTGTTAATGCGCACCGACATGAAAGTAGTCATTTCCTGTTCAGTCCAGCATATAAGTCATTCCACTGTGATAAGTGCGATGCTGTATTTACCCGCAGTGATGAACTGCATAGGTGTAAGTAGATGTGAAAATGCAATGTTCGTGGTTTATCGAGAAGCGAGTGCAAGTATTGCAGCAAGACATTCGCCACTAGCTCTGGTGTCAGACAACATGAAGCTAGTAACTGTATGATCAGCACTTCATTCACAGTGTATCCATGTGTTAATTGTTGTGTTGTGCACACGAATAGGGCTACCTTGACTGCTCACAACATCATTTCTACTATAATTTAGAATAAAGCATAAATATTTTTATTTGAATGGAGAACATATTTAAGTGTATCTAATTAATACTACGTATTTTTTATAAGTATGTATGAAATAAAGTTAAAGTGTATGGAATACCCCCATTTTTATTGATTGTATCATCAAATATACATTTTATCCTAGCAATACATGGAAGAAAAATAACACTTTTTACATTTAAATCTTTTAGTAATAACTGATGGTGAGTACAGTGGGAATGTTTGAAAGTAGTACTGAGTTATAAACATCAACGATGATATCGAAATGGTGTGTGATTTACTAGAACAAGAAGCCGCGTATGAAACAATTCTCAAGTATTTAGTTTAAATATCTTTCACAGGAGTGTTTGTTAGGAACATTCTGATAGTATGAGTATTGGATAGCGCCTGGTTGTCTAAAGCGGTTCATTTTGTGTTTTGGCAATGCTATTTGTAATGCGTGATTCGATGGTTAATAAATCTTGCCTGTATGGTATGTTAGTTAAGCTGGCAATGTTTCTTTGAAAATTGATGGAATGTTGTGATAGTATGGCAGGTCAGAATTTGAAATATTTGGTTGGGTAAATTATATGTTCTGACAGTATCGTATGGTAATATGTTTATTATTAGATGATCTTATGGCATGTCTAAATAGGCAGTGGTGCATGATACGGTCTGCGAGAATTAATGGTTAGAATATTTCTTTTCTGCTGGAACATTTGAATTGCAGGTTTGGTGATATGGTTTATTGGAATGAGATTTCGTTTGGGTTGAATCGTCGACTATGGTAAACTGTTTGTGAGTTGGTGTATTTGAATGTGTGTGTGTGTGTTTTACTATTACATGATGAAATGTTTTATCAGATAAATTCACTGGACTTTTTCATAGGGATGCTTATATGAATGCTTTGTTGTCCTGAATGGTATGAACGGAAGTGTTTTGGTATAGGCCTAACTGATATTATGTAATGGAATGGATTGTAGGTAGTGTTCAGGTATTTTGGGATATTACAAGTTAAATATTTTGTCTGGAAGAATATGTATACATTTATTTTTTGTTCGTTTTATAGCAGCGACTCTTATATGACATCAAAATATTATGAGATGTTTTAAACAAATTTCGATAGGGCATATGTAGGTTTGGGCATTATAGTTATTTGATATGACATTAACTTATGAGTGGGCATTGCGGGAAAGCTAGTCGACATATTTAATTAACAATATTTAACATGTGTCACTCCCTGCCTTAGGCCATTTGTCATGCCGACCACTTCCCCAGCGCAGCACACACTCGCACTCGACATGTGATGGATGGCAAGTTGCGAGTAGTGGTGTGCAGTACAGAAGCAGTGTGAGAAAGTGCAATGTAGGGCAAGTGCAGATAAGTGTAAGTGGTGTAGCGCCACATGCGCCTAGCAGCCTGAGACATAGGCGGAGGAATAAATTAACATGTTGTAATGCTTAGAAAGGGTTTTCGAACGTTCTGCAGCAATTTATGGACATGCAATAAGGACACATGATCAGTAAATAGAAGAAGCATGTATGGAAAACCTCATGCTCCCAGTTATTACTGTTTTTGCAAGTGTTGTATGACTATAAATATTTATTTTCATCTCCATCAGTGTTTTGCCCACATCATCCCATTATGTTAGCAAGGTAGGTCTATGTGTATGTATGTTTAATTCATTTCTGCAATGTCTTTTGTACCTTTTGTCATAGTGTAACAGTGAATTTGTTCCACGAGTGCAAGTAGAGCCCTCTGCGTCACGTGGGCCTACCCTTGCCAGCCCTCGCGCCACAGCGGAAGTCAGTGAGTAAGTCGCACCTAGAGGGGAAGGTTGAGTGTGAGATCGCGGTCACGTTTTCCCGCCCAGACGGCCATCAACTTTTTTATCACTGGTAGAAAGTCATAAGTAGTGTAATCAATTTTGAACCTCTTGTTTTCTGTTATCTGGGAAACTTTCTCTCGCCTCCTCAGGCATTGCACCGCCTGAGGAGTTTATTAATTTAACAGCATATGTAATTTTCATGTAACCTTAGATATTTGTAATCACTATAGCTTTCATCACAGGCAAAAGTGCGCATATGTATGTTAGTTGTTCTCCTGGAGGGAATGGTAACTTCGCGGAATAAATCGCATGAACTGACGAGTGCATTTTATTTCGGCCGTCACGAGGCATTTCAGGGCACGGGCCTTTCAACCCGCCATTTTCTATGCAAATTTTATGTCAATTTAAAAGGGTGATTATTTATTCCATGTGTGCTGCAACGTATTCAAAGCGTTCGTGTGTACAATTAATGAGCGTGTGGTTCGCCCTAACAATCCACACATAGGTAGTCTGATTGCATTGATAAACATGTTTATTTAATTTTCAATACCATGAGGTGAACGAGCTACCTGAAAAGCCCCTCATTTAGTAAATGAAAGAAGCTCACAACAAGGTGAAGTACAAGAGCATCACGGGAATGTTGGTCCGGGTGAATGGCTTGCAGCACCCCGAGAGAATATCATGGAGATCTCAGCTCTACCACATCACCACCATTGACACCACCACGGCGACGCCTGGCGCCTACCGGGTAAAAATTTCCACAACTTCCTTTCCAAAAATGTTCACCGCCCCTGTAACCATAACCAACTATTTTCCAAGCACTCACAGCCATCAAATTGGCTTGCCAACATATGGCGAAGTCATTACTGCTTCCCATTTCATATTTTCCAAGCACTCACAGCCATCAAATTGGCTTGCCAACATATGGCGAAGTCATTACTGCTTCCCATTTCATATTTTCCAAGCACTCACAGCCATCAAATTGGCTTGCCAACATATGGCGAAGTCATTACTGCTTCCCATTTCATATTTTCCAAGCACTCACAGCCATCAAATTGGCTTGCCAACATATGGCGAAGTCATTACTGCTTTCCATTTCATATTTTCCAAGCACTCACAGCCATCAAATTGGCTTGCCAACATATGGCGAAGTCATTACTGCTTCCCATTTCATATTTTCCAAGCACTCACAGCCATCAAATTGGCTTGCCAACATATGGCGAAGTCATTACTGCTTCCCATTTCATATTTTCCAAGCACTAACAGCCACCAAATTGGCTTGCCAACATATGGCGAAGTCATTACTGCTTCCCATTTCATATTTGGCTCTGTAACACTCCATGCTACTAGACCATAATATTATGATATAGGCGATGTCTACGTTTCTGTAAACAAAGTATTGTTATATCAGGATGTATTTAAAAAAAATTTATTATAAGTTTGAAAAATAAATGAATCCATCAATACTATTGCAATATATAATGGATTTTAAAATTAAGTTTTTAAGTGAGTGGTGTGTAGGAGGTGAGGCACCTCTAACATAACTATTTCTTACAGTGAATGCTTTCTAAAAAATATAATATCCTGGTATGGTGGTAACATGTTCGCGAAGAGAATCCAGAAAGTTTTTCTATAGGAAAGATGAAATGAAATACTGATAGCGAAACTTCTTTAGTAATTTGAATATCTTAGATGTGTAAAGGTAAGAGATGGTAGAATGTTGAAACCTACATCCTTCCAAATATGTGTAAATATATTATCTGCCTTCACGTGATATACGACTAAGGTATATATGTTATTTATTTCTTGTATATAAGACGTATATAGAGATACATATTTTTAAAAAAAGTTTTGCAATGAGCATTTTTTAAAAAGTAGTGTATTATAACCTTTATGAACTGTTTAATTACCCATGGCTGGATTTTAGATATGATCTATTCTTCAATTATTTGTTACTGCATTCTCGAAAGGTATAAATGGTTGGTGATTTAGGTAACTCAGACTGGTAGCAAGCAATTAATGATTTGGTATTTACTTCATTCTCTTTGTCTGTCTGTGTGTGTGTGTGTGTGTGTGTGTAGGTGTGGAATGCATAGTATGAATGGGTATTTTAATTTTTTACCCTAGAAATGTTGGTTCGCATGAGTCGTTGACATAATACTCAGTGACAGTCATTCATCTGTTGAGACATTTGCAAAGGGTTGTGTGTTATGGATGAGCTCTATGTATGTTTCATGTAATGCAATAGCTTTTTATATATGTTCTGTAGCGAATAGTAAATATACTATTTGTTAGTGTTATATGGATACCCTCGTGGGCTGTCATATTAGGTGAATGTGATATGGTCGGGTGGTGGGGTAAGAAATATCTTGTCGTCGATGTGAACCTCCCCTAGCGGCAATGTTGGAACTAGTCTCGCCCTTCCCTACCCTTTGCCTTCATCTCCACCTCTGCAAATTGTGCGGACGTACTCGTGTCTACTTTTCGAGAGATCTAAACTCTCGAGAGATTTGCTAGAGATGTGAAAGTGGTCTCTAGTTTATTTTAACTATTCTATATGATGACCTGAGTAGATTTATTGGTTAACTGGTTTGGTGGTGTGTCTTGCTTGTATGGCCTATCAGTAAGGCAGTAGCGATGGCTGAAATGTGTGATTAGGACATTGTAGTAGTTTGGGTTGGCAGTATGAAGCAGTTTTTTTTGATGGAATAGTTTCGTCTCTGAGTGTGACATGCTTATATCACTGCTGTATAACAAGAGGGCAGGAGGTAGGCATGATGACATGTGTGATGGTTAGAATACAATGTCGAAATGTGTAGTTTTAATATTATGTTGGTCAGTCTGATAATAATAAGAATTTTATGTAGGCTCATCATTGGTAGAGGTAGTTTTGGAAAGTATGTACGGTATGATCTCTCAGCATTGTTGTTATAGGTAGTTTGTTTTGATAATATGTTTTGGTCGGTGCCTAATATGTTTTTGTTGATATGATCTCTGAGCATGTCTTAATGATTGGTTGTCTCTTGGAATGGTTGAAATGGATGGTGTAACATGATGATGGTATTGTCTGCCAGTGTGGGCTGCCTGTATGGGTTTGGTTTTTTTACAGCTGGTACATCTTGATGGTATAACATATCGGTATGACTTGGTTTTACAGTTAGTTTGCTTGTATTGTTGGTGTTGCCATTATGATGATTGGTATGACCTGATCATCGGTTCGGTTTTTTTTTGGCAGTATGACAAAAAAGTAGCTGCAATTTTGTGGGGAGAATGGTTTAATTGTACGATTAGTTTTTAAGAGCAGAATGTTTGATGGGATATTTTAGTTAGTATGAAAGGGGCAGAATGCTTAGCTGGTATGGTTGGTTAGTATGATTGGATGGTATGAAATAGTATCTGGGAATTATGACTGTATGGGTGCCAGCGATGGTTAAACTAACAATTGATCTTATGATAGCATGGTTAGAGATTATGATTGGAATATTGGATTGACACGGCTGCTGGTGGGGCTTGTTTATATGTGTAACAGGGTAAGTTAGATAGTGTGAAATCGTAGTCAATATAGTTAACAGTTATGTTTGATCAGTAAGTATGTGGTATAGTAGTTGTTATGGTCTGTATTGTGAGTAGCATGACTGAGGTATGTTTGAGTTAGAGAGAATTATATGGTTTGACCTGTATGTTTTGTTTGGTATGGGTATCTGCCGTGGTTGTTAGTTGTATATTCAGATAATATAATATAATGGTATATTCAATTAGTATAGTATAATGGTATATTCAAATAGTATAGTATGTTGATATATTCAAATAGTATAGTTTGTTGGTATATTCGAATAGTATAGTATGTTGGTATGCTGGGTTGTTTGGCTTTTGACAGTGCATTGCTGAGGCAGTCTATTGTCATGATAAAGGTTATTATCTCTGTTGTAGTACTCTGCACCATTAGGTTCTCAATATGGTTGTTAAGTATGCTATGGTTAAGTATTTGTTAGGTTTCGTAAGAGCGACTATTATTGTGTATGTCTGGCTTAATTAACCAGTTTGTTGGTTTATAGAGTGATTTGTTTTAATGTCCAGTATGCTGGACTGTAGTCACCTAGTATGTTTTCACTAGTGGGGTTAATGGATAGCGTAGGGGTGGTATGAAATGAGTAGTTGTTATGTTGCATATCAAATGTGATCTTGGAAAGAATGAAGTATTCTGGGGTTATCGTTGTTATAGTATTCAGTACATTTGATATGCAGGTTTACTAATATTTTGTTTTGTATGTCTGAAGTGTGGTGGTCAGCATTTGTATTTGTATGGATAGTTGATATAATCAGGTGGTTTATTTGATGGGCGGTAGGATATTTGGCTGGTGTCAGATAGTATGAAAAACATGCTGGAGTTTTGATTTTTTTTGTATATTTTAGTGGTTGTGCGCTGAGGTATGCTTGAATTCTAGTAAGAGGTATAAGTATATTTAGTCTGATGATGGTTGGTATAGCAGATATTTTGAACGACCTACAAAAACGTGGGATCTATCTGTCAGTGTCGATATTATGTGTGTGTGACTGAAAAACAAAAAATAATTATAATATAAATAATAAATTAAAAACTTATATATATATGCTTCTCTGAAAGACTTTTTACGTCGGTGGTGGAGTTGGTGCTAAGTGTGGTGCCTGTGGTGCTAAGTGTGGTGCCTGTGGTGCCAAATGCAGTTCCTGTGGTGCAGCTGGTGGTTGTGGTGGTGATGGTGGTAGTGGTGATAGTAGTGGTGGAGGTTATGATGGTGGTGAAGGTAGCATGTTTGCATTTGAGTTTTTCTTTGGTTATAGGTGACGGTGTGCTGGTTTCGTCTGATATCAGTCAGTAATGATTGTTTGACATATAGTAAGAATCTTTGTGTTGTGTGTTGGTCCTGACAATACATTTTCTTGGTAAGCTTGGGTTATCATGGATGGTATGTTGGGTAAAATGTTATCCACTATATGTCTTGTGATTGCTGATCAATGTCAAATTGTGTGAACAGAATGTGTGTGTGTCTCTGAGTCCTATAATAATAAAGTATGCTTGAGTTAAAAAGTGTTTGGTATGGGTGGTCATCGTATTTTGACTGGTGACAGTCAGCATGGTGGATGGTATGTGAAGAAGTTGATTGTGTCACTTGTATGGGCTGTATGTTTGCTTTGTATGGTCTATGTAGACAAATGTTTGAGGTATGCCAGAGTTATAGCGAGTGGTATGGCTGGTAGGTGTAAGTAGTTTTGTTAGTAGAACAAGTAGAATGGGTGTTAGGTTATGGGCTGGCCTCAGCTGTATAGTTGCTCGAGTTAGGTTGGATATTGTGGCTGGTGTATTGGAAGGTGCATTGAATTGAGTGGTTATTTAGTTATAGGAAATTGAGTGTTGTGTGGCCAGGCATGACTTGGGTTATATTGGTAAGTTGGCTGGTGTTTACCAGTTGAGCAGAAAGTATGAGCAGTAAGTAGATTTTTGGCAATGTCAGTGTGAGTATCAAAGTCCCTAAATGTAAATAAAATACTGAACTATATCATAAGTTTAACATGTATAATAAATAACAAAATTCTGAAAATTAGTCTGGGAGAGTAAAAAAAAAATATATTTAAGTTAAATAAATATATATATAAAATTTTAAACTAAACAATAAAAATTAATTGCTGGCCTATGTAAGCCTGGTGTTAGTCGGTAGAGCAGATGGTATGCATGAGTTACATAGTCTGGTATGGTACCTATGTAAGCCTGGTGTTCGTCGGTAGAGCAGATGGTATGCATGAGTTACATAGTCTGGTATGGTGTCTATGTAAGCTGCCGGGTTCCAGTTAAGAAGCTTAGTTTGGCAGTGGCAGTCGTGAAACTTTGTTGTGAAGAAGAAGAATATATGGCCAAGAGTTGTGGTTGGAGGCTTGCTAGAATATACTATCTGGGCTGTGGATAAGAAGACTATATTAATTATTTAAAAAGTGATATTCTGTTGTATAAACACTATGGGAATGATGTGGGAAAATTTAAATATTTTATTTTTTTATGTTTGTAGTCTGGAGTATGTTTATGTGTATGATATAAATATAAAAGTGTTAAATTTTTTGCTGGTGTTGTACCCTGCCTACTTCCCCTGATATGAAGAGAATATGATGGAGCTTGGTGCAGTCACATATTCATACATTGGATGAAATCTGAGTAGGAAATCTGAGTAGGATGCCTACGAAAAAATAGTCGAGATAAAACTAATTAAGATTGTGCAGTATTCATTATTCAAGACAGTACCTCAAATACAGTAGAGAGAACTTCTTTGCTTTACTACTCTACATACTATTTCAGTTCATCTCAAAAAAAACTTTAATGAATTTTAAAATCTAATAATAAATTCAGATATTTAGTCTTTATTAAACCTCTGTCATTCACAGTCTGTTATAAACACCCAGCAAACACGGGAAATTCGGGTCAGAATCGGGCCTGTAAAAGCTAAACGACAAACTCCGGTCAGCCAATACCGACCCGCCGTCTTATGCTGGAAGCAGCCTGGTGGAAATATGGATTGGCAGCTAACTGTTGGCCGACAGTGTCGGGCCTGCGATGGTTGGATCTCGCTACGATGCCAGATCTGCGATGGCTGGGTGTCGTTATGATTCTGGGCCTGCGATGGTTGGATCTCGCTACGATGCCAGATCTGCGATGGCTGGGTGTCGTTATGATTCTGGGCCTGCGATGGCTGGATGTCGTTACGATGCCGGCATGACATCCAGAAATAAGCAGTATAACCATGGCAAAAACCTTAACTTTTCTATTTTAAGTTTTCGTAATAGGTATTTCCTTTTTACATATATCCATTCAATTTACTTCTCAACGCATTATATGATATGAAAATCTTTTGTTTTCAGAGTGCAGGATTCAAACCTAAAACCCTGGAGGTGACAGACCAGCATGCTAACCTATACACCACATGGTAATGTGCTGATTCTCTCCAGTAATTTAAAACATATCACGACACTAATTATTAAAAAGGAATTATATAAATTACATGGCAATACAACAAATAATTTTAAACATGGATTATTTTAAATCTATTTCTTCAGACGATTGCAAACAAAATAGTATTTGTTAGTTTTTAATTTATCTGTTGGATGGTTGTAAAAATGAAAAAAGGAGTTCAAAGTAAACAATTGATGTGGGCTACCATATGACACATATCATTACGAAAAATCATGCTAACAGTTAACATACGTTCTCAAAGAAGACATCATGCCATTAACTGTTAACTAACCTATTGCCTGTTCAAAACACTTTCAAAATGTTTCTCGGTAAAATTCATCATATTTGTATCTTAATAGTGATAAAGAGCCTTGACTCGAAAACTTTACCGGGCCGGAATAAATAAGATAATGGCCAGCTTACCGAAAAGACAAAGATGCTGTACGGGAATCGGCCCAGAAACATTTTTAAGATATTTGCAACATGTTTGTTTGAGATATCATGCCGACATATTTTCGGTGATATCCGTATGTTATCCTAAAAAATTCAGTATGACATTGTCTTTTTCTAACGGCTAACAATCTGCCTCAAATAAGACATCACGCCTATATCAGATGTCTATCTTCTGGCATTGAACCGACAGTTGCCGACAGTACAGGTATCGGGCCGACAATTTGCCGACAGTACAGGTATCGGGCCGACAATTTGCCGACACTTTGCCGATAGGTTGTATTTGTTGGAACAGATCATTATAAGGACAGCACTAAAAAGTAAATGTTATTATATGCTAATTACTATGGTTAAAAAGGGCTTAAAATACATTAATGGAGATATAAATATTGTTTCAAACTGAATTTTGCGAGACTGTATGCCTCCTAAGAGTTCGCAAACTATATTTGTATATGCATGTACATATCCACATGCTTACGAGCCAGACTTGCGAAAAAAAAATGTGGTCTGTTGCATAATTTTTTTGAAAATAATATCTAAAAAAATTATCAGATGTGAGCATAGGCACATATGATTCACACACCAACTAAAAGAAACAAAAATTTTGTAATACAGTAAATTTCTTGTCTTTAAACAAACACAAAAATTACTCTAAAATATAGTATTCTTGAACCATATATGCACTGATTGAAAATAATATAGCGATAGCGAAACACTAAACATTTTTCTGTTATTGTACAAGGGAATTCGCCAATTTCGCTTGGACGTTTATAAACTACTCTTTAGTACTACTTCTCATTGGGGCAAACTTTATCCTAATGGCTAGTATGACTGACTCCTAACACAAGAGTTTATAAAATACTTTTTAGTACTACTTCTCATAGGGGCACACTTTATCCTAATGGCTAGTATGACTGACTCCTAACACAATAGTTTTATAAACTACTCTTTAGTACTACTTCTAATTGGGGCACACTTTATCCTAATGGCTAGTATGACTGACTCCTAACACAAGAGTTTATCAACTACTCTTTAGTACTACTTCTCATAGGGGCACACTTTATCCTAATGGCTAGTATGACTGACTCCTAACACAAGAGTTTATAAACTACTCTTTTGTACTACTTATCATTGGGGCACACATTATCCTAATGGCTAGTATGACTGACTCCTAACACAAGAGTTTATAAACTACTCTTTAGTACTACTTCTCATAGGGGCACACTTTATCCTAATGGCTAGTATGACTGACTCCTAACACAAGAGTTTATAAAATACTCTTTAGTACTACTTCTCATAGGGGCACACTTTCTCATAATGGCTAGTATGACTGACTCCTAACACAAGAGTTTATAAAATACTCTTTAGTACTACTTCTCATAGGGGCTCACTTTATCCTAATGGCTCGTATGACTGACTCCTAACACAAGAGTATATAAACTACTCTTTAGTACTACTTCTCATTGGGACACACTTTATCCTAATGGCTAGTAAGACTGACTCCTAACACAAGAGTTTATAAAATACTCTTTAGTACTATTTCTCATTGGGGCACACTTTATCCTAATGGCTAGTATGACTGACTCCTAACACAAGAGTTTATAAACTACTCTTTAGTACTACTTCTCATAGGGGCACACTTTATCCTAATGGCTAGTATGACTAACTCTTAACACAAGAGTTTATAAACTACTCTTTAGTACTACTTCTCATTTGGACACACTTTATCCTAATGGCTAGTATGACTGACTCCTAACACAAGAGTTTATAAACTACTCTTTAGTACTACTTCTCATTGAGGCACACTTTATCCTAATGGCTAGACTGACTCCTAACACAAGAGTTTATAAACTACTCTTTAGTACTACTTCTCATAGGGGCACACTTTATCCTAATGGCTAGTATGACTGACTCCTAACACAAGAGTTTATAAACTACTCTTTAGTACTACTTCTCATTGGGGCACACTTTATCCTAATGGCTAGTATGACTGACTCCTAACACAAGAGTTTATAAACTACTCTTTAGTACTACTTCTCATTGGGGCACACTTTATCCTAATGGCTATTATGACTGACTCCTAACACAAGAGTTTATAAACTACTCTTTAGTACTACTTCTCATAGGGGCACACTTTCTCATAATGGCTAGTATGACTGACTCCTAACACAAGAGTTTATAAAATACTCTTTAGTACTACTTCTCATTGGGGCACACTTTATCCTAATGGCTAGTATGACTGACTCCTAACACAAGAGTTTATAAACTACTCTTTAGTACTACTTCTCATTGGGGCACACTTTATCCTAATGGCTATTATGACTGACTCCTAACACAAGAGTTTATAAACTACTCTTTAGTACTACTTTTCATAGGGGCACACTTTCTCATAATGGCTAGTATGACTGACTCCTAACACAAGAGTTTATAAAATACTCTTTAGTACTACTTCTCATTGGGGCACACTCTATCCTAATGGCTAGTATGACTGACTCCTAACACAAGAGTTTATAAACTACTCTTTAGTACTACTTCTCATAGGGGCTCACTTTATCCTAATGGCTAGTATGACTGACTCCTAACACAATAGTTTATAAACTACTCTTTAGTACTACTTCTAATTGGGGCACACTTTATCCTAATGGCTATTATGACTGACTCCTAACACAAGAGTTTATAAACTACTCTTTAGTACTACTTATCATAGGGGCACACTTTCTCATAATGGCTAGTATGACTGACTCCTAACACAAGAGTTTATAAAATACTCTTTAGTACTACTTCTCATTGGGGCACACTCTATCCTAATGGCTAGTATGACTGACTCCTAACACAAGAGTTTATAAACTACTCTTTTGTACTACTTCTCATTGGGGCACACTTTATCCTAATGGCTAGTATGACTGACTCCTAACACAAGAGTTTTTGGGTTCAAATTCGGCACCTACATGAGATTTTTTCTTTTTTAAAATTTTACCAGCTGTTATGGGAAAGTTTGAAATTTGCATAATTTAAGTTTCTAAACTGATTTTGCATCATAAATGCATTTAAAATACATTTTACTGTATTTTTCAGAGATTTTTTGACATTTTACAAATTATGTAACAAATACATTTTGAAATAAAACAATTCTAATTATTTACGAATGTATCGCCTCATAGATGTCTGATTGACAAGGTTGCATAATAGTGCAAGGAGCTGCACTCACTGACCTCCCTTCCTTTCCCACATGCACTTGGCTTGGAGGTCGTCAACACACTTTGCATGACTCGGCAAGTGTGTCTGAATCGCAGCGTCTGTCGGCGCGTGCGTGCGTGGTTACAAGGCTCGGCGACTTAATTTTCATACAACATAAAAATCATTTGAATAAAGTTAATAAAGAAATATTGATTGAAAAAAAAATTTCGATTGAATTGATTTTTAAAGTATTGAAAATCGAATAGCTTTTAAAAAGTCCTTCATGGAATGTACTTTAAATAAATTTTTATATACCTTCTTGTGCATGGAAAATCATATGGCTGTTGTGATCCCATAATCGAATTATCTTCGATAATACGAGCTTGTAGATACGCCACTCAATATACTTATTTGTAAAAATTAAATAAAAATTAAATAAATTTGCTTTAAAAATTGATATGTAAATAAATAATAAATTTTTCAAAAGTAAAAAATATTTTTAAAACTATACAAGTCCAATCTAAATAACGTATGTAAGTTAAACCTAAATAATAAAAAATAAGTACTTAAAAAATATACTTTAAATACAAAATAAAAACTTAAAAAAGTTATATATGCAAAATCAAAATAACAAGAAATAAAAATGTAATGAAAAATAACCGCGGCAATATATTATTTATTCGTCCACAACCTATATACTTCTTATTAACTCTTGTCCCAGCACAAGACGCGACAGCAGAGTGGTCAAAGGCATTAGTCTGGCGACACATGTTCCTATCCCGCACTATTGCAGTTGGAATCTTGAGTTATAAAAAAAACAGTGCCCCTAACAGACAACTCTAGAACTAATATATTTCAGTGTAGCACATGCAATAGATGCGAGATCAACTAATCGAACAAATGGTGCACCACCTAGCGTCCAATGCAAGAACGGAGATGGTGTCGAATAAATGTGAGTAATCGGACGACTGGCAGCAATGTATACAAAGGTGAGAAAGAAATGACTAGTGGAGAACCAAGATGGCGATCTCCAGTAATATATAAACAAAGATGGCCGGTCGAACAAATGTGAGAAATAAATGACGAACGAAAAAACGAAAATGGCGGCCTCCAGTAACATAAACAAATGACAAACGAAAAAAACAAGATGTCAGAGTGGTGCGTATGCGACAGATGTGAGAGATAAATAACCAACGAATGAGAGAGAAAGAGAAAAGATGGAAAGAAGGAAAGAAAGAGAAATAATGCAAGAGAGAAAAATGGTTGCCAAAATGGTGGTCCAAGATGGTGGCGTACTGGCTACCAATGTGGCAACATACTTGCTAGAAAGGTGATGTAATACTGGCAAACAAGATTGTGGGATTCCGGCTACCAAAATGGCGGAATCCAACATGGTCATCACATGACCAGATTGACAGAGTGGGAAATCGGGTATACAACATGGCGGCCGGCGGTCGGCCGAGCCCCTCCCTGATCCCTGATGTCCCCGAAGGAACATTATCCTACTACTCACTAGTTCACATATTGACGTGAACGTTGATTTGCATTTCGTTGTTCCACAGGCTGGCAATCGTATGTTAAAATATTGTTTAGGCTGAGATGAATACATTTAAGTTGCATTATGTTTTTGTTAGGGGAAGTGTTCTGATATTCCAAAACATTTTTATAAGCACCGTGCTGACAGTAGACCCATCAATGCAGTTTTCATAATTCCAGTGATATTTAGAAAATAAGTTCAATGCTGCTTTCGAAGATAAATGTTAATCTTTTGGTAGAACCGAATTTTAAATTTAATTGGACTTCCATTGCCAAGAATGACTACCAAAATGGAACAAAAATATTTCGCATTATTCGTATTGTGTTCCTGTTGTTGTAGTCATTATAGACAATAGAATTCCCATTAAATTTTTCATTTAAAGTAGTTCAATGTTCAGTCTCACTCTGCGGCTGGTAAGCACACTTTAATTCAAATTCACTCGACTACTTAAACAGTAATAGGTGAAGTGTGCCATTGCAGTCATTTCTTAGCCGAAATAGTTTCTGTGTACTACCAATCAAGTACACACATTAAACCAAATTTTTTTCGTTTTGGTGGCAGGCAGTAAACTGAATCATAATACTTTTTTTTTTTTTTTTTTTTTTTTAATTTCTGTGTGTTGATGTACTTCTGTGGCAAACGAGCGAAATGTTCCAGTGGTGAAACTATGGGCTACCTTTCGTGAGGACACGGATTCGAATCCCTAGCTCAGCCATCTCGATTTTAGTTTTTCAGGGTTTTCTGAAATTGTTTCAGCTGAGATTATTTGTTATAAAAGGCCATGGTCGATTCCTTATCTAATCTAGGATATAGAGTCTACCCCCCGTAAGACCTTGTCACCATTCTGGGATACTCAAAACATTGAATAAAAGAGATTTTAAAAATTACTTAGGCCCCATAAAATATTTTAGGACAAAAATGCATTTGATACACTATTGAAGGCAATGATAGTGCTGGAACACTAATTACAAACAATTTGAATAAAATATTAATTGAATAATATAGTACTTAGTAACATGCGATAATTGCAAACAGACAAAGAAAGATTTGCTTCCATCAGCATTTAGTCACATTTAATAAAGAATTTTTATATGAAATTAAAAGAATTAAACAGTGTAGAAATATGTCATATTTATAACCGAGGTGCAAATTGTACATATTTTGTTTTAGGACACAACCATTTTGGGTGACAGAGGGAAATCACAACTTTCATTAATGAAATCTCTTTGGAGCGGAGAGAGAGGAAAACTTGGAACATTGAGAGGGAGTTAAGGTGAGTTTACTCAGCTACTCACCAGAGCATCTTGTCCGCCTAGTACGGCTTGGAACATTGAGAGGGAGTTAAGGTGAGTTTACTCAGCTACTCACCAGAGCATCTTGTCCGCCTAGTACGGCTTGGAACATTGAGAGGGAGTTAAGGTGAGTTTACTCAGCTTCTCACCAGAGCAACTTGTCCGCCTAGTACGGCTTGGAACATTGAGAGGGAGTTAAGGTGAGTTTACTCAGATACTCACCAGAGCATCTTGTCCGCCTAGTATGGCTTGGAACATTGAGAGGGAGTTAAGGTGAGTTTACTCAGCTTCTCACCAGAGCATCTTGTCAGCCTAGTACGGCATGGAACATTGAGAGGGAGTTAAGGTGAGTTTACTCAGCTACTCACCAGAGCATCTTGTCCGCCTAGTACGGCTTGGAACATTGAGAGGGAGTTAAGGTGAGTTTACTCAACTTCTCACCAGAGCATCTTGTCCGCCTAGTACGGCATGGAACATTGAGAGGGAGTTAAGGTGAGTTTACTCAGCTACTCACCAGAGCATCTTGTACGCCTAGTACGGCTTGGAACATTGAGAGGGAGTTAAGGTGAGTTTACTCAGCTACTCACCAGAGCATCTTGTCCTTCTAGTACGGCTTGGAACATTGAGAGGGAGTTAAGGTGAGTTTACTCAGCTACTCACCAGAGCATCTTGTCCGCCTAGTACGGCTTGGAACATTGAGAGGGAGTTAAGGTGAGTTTACTCAGCTTCTCACCAGAGCATCTTGTCCGCCTAGTACGGCTTGGAACATTGAGAGGGAGTTAAGGTGAGTTTACTCAGCTACTCACCAGAGCATCTTGTCCGCCTAGTACGGCTTGGAACATTGAGAGGGAGTTTAAGGTGAGTTTACTCAGCTAATCACCAGAGCATCTTGTCCGCCTAGTACGGCTTGGAACATTGAGAGGGAGTTAAGGTGAGTTTACTCAGCTACTCACCAGAGCATCTTGTCCTCCTAGTACGGCTTGGAACATTGAGAGGGAGTTAAGGTGAGTTTACTCAGCTACTCACCAGAGCATCTTGTCCGCCTAGTACGGCTTGGAACATTGAGAGGGAGTTAAGGTGAGTTTACTCAGCTACTCACCAGAGCATCTTGTCCGAATAGTACGGCTTGGAACATTGAGAGGGAGTTAAGGTGAGTTTACTCAGCTACTCACCAGAGCATCTTGTCCGCCTAGTACGGCTTGGAACATTGAGAGGGAGTTAAGGTGAGTTTACTCAGCTACTCACCAGAGCATCTTGTCCGAATAGTACGGCTTGGAACATTGAGAGGGAGTTAAGGTGAGTTTACTCAGCTACTCACCAGAGCATCATGTCCTCCTAGTACGGCTTGGAACATTGAGAGGGAGTTAAGGTGAGTTTACTCAGCTACTCACCAGAGCATCTTGTCCTCCTAGTACGGCTTGAAACATTGAGAGGGAGTTAAGGTGAGTTTACTCAGCTACTCACCAGAGCAACTTGTCCGCCTAGTACGGCTTGGAACATTGAGAGGGAGTTAAGGTGAGTTTACTCAGCTACTCACCAGAGCATCTTGTCCGCCTAGTACGGCTTGGAACATTGAGAGGGAGTTAAGGTGAGTTTACTCAGCTTCTCACCAGAGCAACTTCTCCGCCTAGTACGGCTTGGAACATTGAGAGGGAGTTAAGGTGAGTTTACTCAGCTTCTCACCAGAGCATCTTGTCCGCCTAGTACGGCTTGGAACATTGAGAGGGAGTTAAGGTGAGTTTACTCAGCTACTCACCAGGGCATCTTGTCCGCCTAGTACGGCTTGGAACATTGAGAGGGAGTTAAGGTGAGTTTACTCAGCTTCTCACCAGAGCATCTTGTCCGCCTAGTACGGCTTGGAACATTGAGAGGGAGTTAAGGTGAGTTTACTCAGCTACTCACCAGAGCATCTTGTCCGCCTAGTACGGCTTGGAACATTGAGAGGGAGTTAAGGTGAGTTTACTCAGCTACTCACCAGAGCATCTTGTCCGCCTAGTACGGCTTGGAACATTGAGAGGGAGTTAAGGTGAGTTTACTCAGCTACTCACCAGAGCATCTTGTCCGCCTAGTACGGCTTGGAACATTGAGAGGGAGTTAAGGTGAGTTTACTCAGCTTCTCACCAGAGCATCTTGTCCGCCTAGTACGGCTTGGAACATTGAGAGGGAGTTAAGGTGAGTTTACTCAGCTACTCACCCGAGCATCTTGTCCGCCTAGTACGGCTTGGAACATTGAGAGGGAGTTAAGGTGAGTTTACTCAGCTACTCACCAGAGCATCTTGTCCGCCTAGTACGGCTTGGAACATTGAGAGGGAGTTAAGGTGAGTTTACTCAGCTACTCACCAGAGCATCTTGTCCGCCTAGTACGGCTTGGAACATTGAGAGGGAGTTAAGGTGAGTTTACTCAGCTAATCACCAGAGCATCTTGTCCGCCTAGTACGGCTTGGAACATTGAGAGGGAGTTAAGGTGAGTTTACTCAGCTAATCACCAGAGCATCTTGTCCGCCTAGTACGGCTTGGAACATTGAGAGGGAGTTAAGGTGAGTTTACTCAGCTAATCACCAGAGCATCTTGTCAGCCTAGTACGGCTTGGAACATTGAGAGGGAGTTAAGGTGAGTTTACTCAGCTACTCACCAGAGCATCTTGTCCGCCTAGTACGGCTCCTTGCAGGAGAGTGTCGCCACTGCTATCCGTCATATCCACAGGCAAGCCGGCAGATAGCAGCACCGTCGCCAGTGCCATGTGGCCCCTGTAGCCCGCTGTGTAGAGTGGGCTGCTGCTGTACTTTATGTCCTGCAGCTGTGTGTAGGCCTCGCTGTCTGTATCCAGTACCGTCTGCAAGGCGCTCCTCATTGAAGACCAGTCCTTACTCCTCACATACTCCTGCACTAGCTGTGACACCAAACAACGCACTTTACACTGCCAGCTGACTATTCCAATAATATATCAAACTGGTCACGACAATGTGTATTTCAACAAACTGTTTCAAATGGCATTGTGTAAAATCCTAAATACGATTGATTTTCATCCTCTAGTAAGGCCGAGTTATATATATCTTATCACAGAACATAGCAGTAAAAGAAAAATGGGAAGTCTGGCATTACGTATTCCGGATTCAGAGCGCCAGAGCTGTTCTGCTCTACCATTCTGGTCACCCATCCATCATCCTTATCAACGTGACCTTCACCTTGACATTTGACCTTTAATCCCAGAATAAAAAAAATTAAAACTAAAAAACAATAAAAAATTTATTATTAAAAATTATTCAAAAATGTCCCTAACATTTTCCCTTTTTCCTTAAAAATCTCCCTTTTTTCCCTAAAAATGTCAAATTTTTACCAGAGCAGGTTAGCTAGACTCGTGACTCTGAGCCAGGAAAGCAGGACTCAGGACACAGTACCTTTGAACTTGTCCTTGACCATATGACCTTGAATTAAAAATTTAAAAATATCCAAAAAATCGCAATAAATTCATAAATGTCGGTGAGCTTATTATGTTACTAACTAGTACCGTTATATTGGGTGCTGGTGACCTTAACTTGAAACTGTGATTTTGAATTTAAAAATTTGAGAAAAAATTTGTTAAAGTCAGCAAGCATATTATGCAACTGACTATCACTATCTCTCGTTATTTTCGTTTGTAATTTGTTTATACATTGCTGAAGGATGCCATACTGGTTTTTACAGTTGTCATTTGTTTATACATTGCTGGAGTTTGTCTCACATTAGTTCGACTGCCATATTGGATTTCATATGTTGTTATCACGTAGGTGGCTATAGTGGATTTATTTATCCACCAGGCAGCTACCATATTTGTTTGTTTTTAAAGTATAGGTAATGCTGTCGGCACCCTCCATATTGGATTCTATTTTTAACACATATATGGTGTTAATTTCTCAGTTTCATCATCAGGTGAGCTGTTGACATCGATATGGCGATTCAGTTGTCGCAGATGAATAACTAGATTGCATTTCTGCAGGTACTCAGCGAAACATTCTCGAAGACCCTGGAAATTCGTGTAGACGCACAGATGCTTTAGCCGAAGAGGTATATGATATGACTGAAGAGGAAGAAGATGACCCAGTATGCCGGAATTATGACTGAAGAAGTCGATGACAACACTGCTGTAGGTGACCGAAGAAGACGATGGCGATTCTACTATTGGCATGCCACTCGAAGAAGTCTATGGCATGTCTGGTACCACTCCCGTAGGAGTCCACAGCCCTGCTGTAGCTACAATTAGCTCCGGAGTGTCCGAAGGCATCGCAGATGTAGAATAAGACTTAGACGCGAAGCTGCAGAAGCTAGTCCAGACAATGTATATTGCAAAGCGGCTGCTCTAAAAATAAGCCCTATAGTTGACCCCCAACTGCCAATAATATACATTTGCGCAAACCCTACGACTTCAAATTGACTTTGAACCAATCATATTTCAATAATAACACATTGTGCGACACCGACCAGCCAATCTCCGAGTTTCTACGTGACTGTAGCTGGCTGGCATCGAGGCATCACATGTAGTAGTCACTATTTGACACCTCTTTCAAATAAACCAATCAAATGTGAACTTTTTGTTATTAATTCCGGTGAAATCAAAGATACTTTGTAATGTCATGTAACTAAAACCTGAAGAAAAAAATGGTACATTCTCCACTTCCTCATACGCCAAACACGCAACACCTATACACATGAAGACCGAAATATTCCAGTTTGCAAACGAGAATGATAATGCATTAATAATACTGGCAGGGTGACCAGGAACAATGTTCACATAAATATTTCCGAGGCGATATGGGTACATATGTAAATACGACCCACCGATGGCAGGAGGAGGAGTCAGTCTGTAGGAGTCATTCTATAGGAGTCAGTCTGTAGGAGTCATTCTGTAGGAGTCAGTCTGTAGGAGTCAGTCTGTAGGAGTCAGTCTGTAGGAATAATTTTGTAGGAGTCAGTCTGTAGGAGTCAGTCTGTAGGAGTAATTCTGTAGGAGTCAGTCTGTAGGAGTCATTCTGTAGGAGTCAGTCTGTAGGAGTCAGTCTGTAGGAGTCAGTCTGTAGGAATCATTCTGTAGGAGTCAGTCTGTAGGAGTCAGTCTGTAGGAGTGAGTCTGTAGGAGTCAGTCTGTAGGAATCATTCTGTAGGAGTGAATCTGTAGGAGTCAGTATGTAGGAATCATATTGTAGGAATCATTCTGTAGGAGTCATTCTGTAGGAGTCAGTCTGTAGGAGTCAGTCTGTAGGAATCATTCTGTAGGAGTCAGTCTGTAGGAATCATTCTGTAGGCGTCAGGTTGTAGGAGTCAGTCTGTAGGAATCATTCTGTAGGAGTCAGTCTGTAGGAGTCAGTCTGTAGGAATCATTCTGTAGGAATCATTCTGTAGGAGTCAGTCTGTAGGAGTCAATCTTTCCATAAATTAGAAATTCCACCTAGCACCACAATTAGTACTGCAATTGCATGTTCATCTGTACTTAGATATTTAGAGCCAACAACAGTTTATTTTGAAATTGTCCTAATTCACGCGAATGTCTTGCAAGTGAATCTACTGCTAACCGACTTTATTGCACTCATTCCATCTTTAGCAATAACTGCGCGATCATAATCACCTTCGAATCGGAACCCATCGATACAGCAAGAGTTATTACCTTCATCACTTGCTTACTTCCAGTAGACCAATCCTTGCAGATCTTGGTATGTGCTTTCAATGTATCCCTTGGACAAACTGCAAGGAACCAATGTCGCAATGCTTCATCATGAGAAAAGGACTCTTCTAACTGAACTTTCCATCCTGCCGACGAGCATTTTGTCCATAGGTGAAAACTCAATCGTAGAATCGGCACTGGCCACAACCACTAAGCGATGATGCATATCGCAGCTACATGATCGTTGAGGTTAAATGCAGGCCTTCATATTGTGGCATTACCAAAATATTTATTATACTTATTACTTTCAAAAATGGCGTTATTAGTAATATCAAACCCTGTAATAAAATGATTTCAAAATGATTTTTCATACATTTTAACTATATGAATAATAGCACTTTAAAACCATTGCCCAGGTGCCCACTTTCGGGTCAATCAAAGCTAGGAGCTGAAAAAAATGTAAAATTTCGAAATTTTATGAATATTTCACAACTCTTTCAAAAAACTGAAGCCTATGAAAACCAATATAAACACTTTATGAGACTAATACTTCGATAATTCTTATACACTGGAAAAGCTTCGAAACAGAGCGTATAGGCGTATTTGCTTCAAATGAGTTACTTTAAAATATAACAGATTAAAACTTAAGTGCGTGCCGGAGCACCAAAGATATATCAAAGTCCGAAATGAATAAAAGATTTCTTGGTACAAACACATTTAAATACCTGAGTAAAACTTAACATTGATCTATGTAAAATGAAGAGACTGAATAATAATTTAAAATTAACTAGTATTAAGTAAGGTGTGTTACCAAACTACAGCGAACGAACACGAGTCGATGAAGGCCTTTTTGACAGGCCATCACTTTTACAGGCAACTCGACTCCTAAAAAAAACTATTTTTAAGAAGTTACATGAACTTCTACGAATCCAACAAACCAGAATCACGGTATAGGGTTCCATAACTAGTAAGTTACACCATAAGGGAATTTGATAATACACACCATTTAAAGCCAAACCATATTCAGAATACTCAACTATGAAAACTCCACACGAATTTTAACCACCACTCAACACATTAAGTTGGCATTACATTAAAGGGAGAACCCACCTTGAAATATATCGTATCTGCTGTACACTCATGTTACCATAAGCTCACATGCTGATTCAAAGTTTAACAGAGTCCTGACATGGAACCTAAGCAGGTAGAATACCAGAATGGTATTCTCAACGAAGTGACCAGAGTAAAAGTGGCCGAGCCTTGCACTAATGCCAAGGATCAATTTACATGATGAGCAATCACATGCAGAAGGCCGCGCATGCACAGGAGGGTGGGGATACTAGAGAGTAAGGAAGGTAAAACGTGGCATGGGAGCTCTCCAAGAAAACCCAGAAGCTTGTTTGCGCCAGAAGAAAAAATACAGGAAATTAATTTATTCTATAGAAAATTATGCATATTCCTATATTATATAATTACATATATGTTTTTTAATACATAAGTATGTATATTCTTATCTTATATATACTCTACTCATTGCATGTATTCTTCTGACGCGAACGGATATTTGGGTTTACTCAGAGTGCTCCCATACAACAAAGAGGAATTGTAAATACGAAGGCCTCCCTCTGAACACAACGTTCATGGATCCATGACCTGCATTATCGCTAACTTGTCGCCAGTGCTGATTCTGCCATCGAGTTTTCACATATGGTCAAAATGCTCGTCGGCATGAAAGAAAGGTATGTACGGAGAGTCATTTAAGCGTGATGAAGCAGTACAAAATTAGTCCCATGCAGTTCGTACAAGGTGATACATTGAAAGAACATACCAAGATCTGCAAGGATTCGTCTACTGAGAGTAAGCAAGTGTTGCAGGCAATACCCGTTGCTGCATCGATGCCTACCGATTAGTATGATCAGACAGGTAATGCTAAATACAGAATGAGTGCAGTAGAGTCGGGTTGCACAGACTGTACACTTACAAGATGCTCACATTAAGTCGGCGAAATTCAAAATAAAAGGTCGTAGGCTGGAAATACTGATTAACATACAGCTCCTGCTACAAAGTAAAGATAATATAATATTGAGGATGAAATAAGAAGTGAAGACGATCATGAAGACAGCATAGATGAAAATTAATATGAAGATAGTGATGATGTTAAGGACGATGATGACGATTTTCTCGATGAACTAACACACCCGTCCAACACATTTACTGCAATGAGCGACACGAAGCAAGCAGAAGAAGCAAAGAATTCTGGCTACCTATTTACTAAATACCCGAGTAAACTTGTTGACAGACTCAAGATGACAGTAGAGGAGAAGCACTTGGAATCATACACAGTAAATTCGCAAGGTATAATGGAACAAAGCAAGTGCATTTATAGCTTATATGGGACAATCTGTACAAAGTTCTAGTCGCGCAATGACAAATTGAAAAGCATGGTGCGGGCCTGCAGTGGTGCTAAATTGTTCAGTACAAATGTCCAATTAGTACATCGACCAATGCGAAGCGCTGTGTGTGTAATGTTAAGTGCGGTGCATTCGGTGCTAAGTGCGGTGCATGCGGTGCTAAGCGCGGTGCGTGCGGTGCTAAGTGCGGTGCATGCGGTGCTAAGCGTGGTGCGTGCAGTGCGAGTGGTCCTGAATTCAATGCAGATTGCAGTGTTAATTGTGGTGCTAGGTGCAGTGCTAATTTATAGGAAGGATGACTACTGCAGACTGACGCCTACAGATTGACTCCTACAGACTGACTCCTACAGACTGGCTCATTCTCCCATCGGTAGGTCATATTTACATATGTATGCATTTCGCCTCAGAAATATTTGTCAACGTTGTTCCTGGTCACATTACTAGTATTGTTAATGCATTATCAGTCTCGCTTGCAAACTGGAATATTTCGGACTCTATGTGTGTAGGTGCGTGTGTGTGTTTGGCATTTGAGAAATCGGAAAATGAACCATTATTTTCTTCAAGTTTCAGTTTCACATTATAAAGTATCTTTTGTTTCACCAGAATTATAAAAAGGTTCACATTTGATGTTTCATAGGAAAGAGAAGTCAGAAACTGACTCCCGTATGTGATGTTTTGATGCCTTCATGCAATTGGCCAGCAGCAATCGCGCAGCAACTCGGTGATTCGGCTGGTTGATGTAGCACAATGTTTTATTGTTGTAATATTATTGGTTCATTGTCAATATATCATAAGGCTTGCATACACATATATTATAAGTGTTTGGGGGTCCTCTGATAGGCTTAGTATGAGAGCAGATATGGTGAAAGATAAATTGTCTCATCTGGCTTCTGAAGCTTTCCATCT
The DNA here is from genome assembly GCA_029891345.1 of Dryococelus australis. Classification (NCBI taxonomy): domain Eukaryota; kingdom Metazoa; phylum Arthropoda; class Insecta; order Phasmatodea; family Phasmatidae; genus Dryococelus; species Dryococelus australis. Next base: position 91,033,531 of record CM057007.1, on the reverse strand, counting down.
AAGTATTATTCTACATCTACGGTGTTTTCGGACACTTCGGAGCCAATGTTAGTTACAGCAGAGCTATCGGCTTCAGCGGGAGAGGTACCACCCATGCCATAGACTTCTTCGAGCAGCATACTTATAGTAGCATCGCCATCGACTTCTTCAGTCATGACGGCAACATCTTGCATCTTGGGTCTTACCTTCTTCTTCAGTCATAACGTCTACCTCTTCGGCTAAGACACCTATGTGTCTACTGGAATTTCCACAGGGTCTTCGGAAATGTTTGGCATGGTACCTGCAGATAAGCCATCCAGTTCTTCAGCTGCAATAACTGATTCGCAGTAAGAGTACAGTCAGCTCACTGGGTGACGAAATCGAAAAATTAATGCCACCTATGTGTTGAAAATAGAATCTAATATGGAGGGTGCCAAGATTGCAACCTACACTTTAAAAACATAAACAAATATGGTTTCTGCCTAGTGGATAAATTAATACACAAGCACTACCTTGGTGATGAGAACATATGAAATCCAATATGGCAGTCGAAGGAAGTGAGCGACAAACTCCAGAAATGTGTAAACAAATGACAAACGAAAATCTGTAATGTAATATGATTGCTGACTTTTATGATTTTTCTCGAGTTTTGGTTTCAAGGTCATTTAAGGTCACAGGGTTAAGTTAAACATCACTTGCATCCGATATAGCCATTGTGTCATTAATATAACATGCTTGCTGACTTTAATAAGTTTTTTATTGAGTATTTGTTATCAAGATCATTCCAGGTCATCGGGTCAAGATCAAAGGTCCTGAGTCCTGAGCACTGCTCTGCTGGCTCAGAGTCACGAGTACACTTCACTTGCTCTGGGGAATTTTTAGGGGAAAGGGGAAGTTCTTAAGGAAAAAGGGATATTTAAAAAAAATGGTCGCCGGGACACTGGAATTTTTAATAATTTTTTTATATATTGTTAACATTTATAAGATAATTTTTAATAATAATTAATTTTTTTAGATTTATTTGATTTTGTGGATTTATTTTTGTATTTTTTTTGGATGTTTGGTGCTAAAAGGTCAAAGGTAAAATGTCTAGGTCAACAGCCAAGTTCAAGGTCACATGGATCCAAGAGGATGGATGACAGGGCAGAACAGCTCTAGTGCTCCGAATCTGGAATCCGTTATGCCAGACTTACAATTTTCTACTACTCATAGCACAAGCACAAACAAGTGGAATGCATACGTTAGCTGCGTTATCATGATACTCGTAACACAGCACATACAGAAAATTAGCATGGGTGAAGCACACAGAAAGTTAGACTACATTCTATAACTCCTGCACATGTGCGCTGTGCATGGCCAACCAGGACATGAATACCACGTTTACAAGTAAATGGAAATGACTGAAAAGGTAATGAGTTTGACGTACATTTGGAAAAAATTGGTGGCATATGAATGGTAGTTTGTTTTAATTTAATATTGTCAGCGACTGTGGTTTGACTAACATAACTCATTTTCAATACCTAGCACAACACGTTTACGAAAACAATAATTTACAATATCTATAACAAAATAAAATATTATTTTTCAATGCTAACAACACGAAAATTGTATCAACTGTTCTATTCTGAAAATTTCGAGATAGCAGAACTTTTGTGTGCGTAGAGTGTGGTGTGTGTTCATGCACCTGTTGTGTATGTGCTAAATCAATTGTATCGACAGAGCATAGCCTGAAGCTCGAGAGATTTCTTTAAGACTATGGCTGCAGCTACGGTTAAACAGCTCTCAGTCGTCAACATAAAATACTAATAGCCATTTCTTCTCATCTGTGACCAGCTAGAAAATACAAAAGACAATGATTTAGAAACTATTTTATAATATTTGGGAAGTATTAAGGTGCTCTTCTGTGACAAATGTTTTCATTCACAATACTGAAATCAATGCGATGAAACATTACCAGACCAGAAATGTAAGGAAAATTACCCCTTAACATCAAATTTAAATTAATATTAACTAAAAGTAGTAGGAAAATAAATAATCACGATCACCGGCAATCTGGCACCGTAGCCTGTGCAAATTGGCCACCAAGTTGTTATGTCGCCCAACTGCCATATTCGACCCATATCCGACCCATATCACCTTTAAATTCGACCCTTTTCATGACCTTGGCACCAGTCACCTCTTACCCAAAATAAATAAGCAAATAAATAAATTTTAATTTTTTTAATAAAAAATTTGTTTAATAAAAATTTTTTTTACAAATTTTTTTACTTAAAATTGTTTAAAAATGTATACAAACATTTATTGATAAAAAAATTCTTTAAAACATTTTTATTAAAATTGTTTAAAAATAATAAAACATTCAACAAAAAAAATTGAAAATTCTTTTCCCTAAACATTTCCCTTTTCCTTAAAATTTCCTTTTTTTCCCTTAAAATTTCTCTTTGTTACTTTAAAATTTCCCCATTTTCCTAAACATTTCTTAATAATTTTGAAAAATGTACAAATTTTATGTAAAAATTTATTTTAAAAAGCTTACATTTCCAGAGTCCCACCCAGCACCATGTCCAGCAGAAAACTGACTCCCTCACCCTAATTCCCCCCATGTATACTCGTTCTATCGTATGCTGCCGTATTGGTTATTTCGTTCATCATTTATACTGGAAGTGGCCATAATTGTATTTTCATTCTCAATTGTTTATACATGTTACTAGAGGTTTCCATAATGGGAGACAGCCATCTTGCTATGTTCAGACCTCCATGTTTGTTGCTTACTGTCATTTGTTTTATAGTTTGTCTCTCACCTTCGTTTGGTTGCCATATTATATTTCATATATTTACATCACTTATGTGCGACCAGGTGACAGCCATATTTGTTTATTGTGTTTAAAATATAGGTTGTGCAGATTACTTCCGCCAATGGTTTTCATTGGCTAATTAGTATTTAGTCACCAAGCCTCCACCACCTTCGTTACATCCTCTCCATGATAGATTATATGGTGACATTGACCATTCCTGCAAAGTACTTAAATCGTCATATTTAATTGTTTTATTATAATTGAAAAGCAGGGAGGAATTGGAAATAACACACACACAGCATATCTTTTTACATAAAATATATTATACACATAATAAAATATACAGATTTATTAATCTCCTTCGATGTTCACAGCTCGATGTCCGCCTCGGCAACCCAGGAATTGAAGCGAGCAGGGAAACACCACCAATTGAATTACGCCCTTCAATTACATCGTTTCAGAACCTTCTCTAACCTTGAAGCTGGTGATGCTGGAAGACGACCTAACAATTATAATGTGCGAACAGTCAGCTGCTCTCACAACAGTATTTTGATGGGCTTGTATCGGCAATTGTAACATACAACCAGTCGTGAAGTATTAGGCAGAATGTGTACGTGTTGGCGGAAATATTTTCATGTGTAGTGAATTCTATGTTGCACTTGATCATGTTGAAGGTAATATGCTCGTCCAATACCACGAGCCGGAAGAAACACTCGAACTTATCAAGGGATTGGGTGCGCTCATTATATGCAGTTTGGAATTGAGCATACATCTGATATGCCAGCAGGTAGTGCCCATTTACAAAGTTGTTCGTATTCATGTCAACGCAAAGGTATATTTCACTATTCCAAAAATATTTTGAAATTTTCTATTCGATATGTGTCGAACTGCGAAAGGGTCACTCCTACATTATGCTGTCTTCCAGTCCGTAGCCCAAAAATGATGTGCCTTGGTTTCTCAGAAGCAAAGCTGGATTTCATCATCCAGTTGATGTGCTGGTTTACTGGCAATCCAGGATATGTCTCCAGACTCCGTGACCGGAAAGCCACATCAATGTTCTTACCATATTCTACATTCTGCAACATTCATATGCGTTCTGCAGTACTCAACTGCAAATGAGGCAGCATCTATTCAATACACTGAAGTTTCAGTTCCATTGCCTCCTACCCACGATGTTATCCACATGTGTATTGGCTAGCATTATCACCAGCTCCTGCTTCGAATTGAAGATAATTCGTTTGTAGTCTTCGAAAATTCCAATAGCATGAAGATCGGAACAAATTCTTCGAACCTGCCTTCGGCATAAATGGGAACTCTGTAGACATCTTCAATTCTTCAGCCTGTCAGTTTTGATCATTGAGCTAACGCCAGCATCTCGCAACTGGTCCATTCAACTCCACCGAGAAAGTAGGCGATGCAATCGATCAGGTGAAGAATTCCATTCTTTATTATTTTTTTGTAGATGCCAGGTTGGACCCATCTTATTTCGTCAGAGTCCCCCTGATTCGCAGGAAAGACTGACAAGGAAGAGTGCAGTTATCCTGGTGTTGGACCGCTATTCGAACTTTTGATGGTAGTGTGTGCAGCCCGATCAGGAAAGGCTGGTACACATGAAGTTCCTTCTTCGTTAGGCTGTCTTCGAAAACGTTTAGTTCTTCGTTGTTTAGGAAATATTCTATGGCGATCAACCTTGTAGCCGAGACTGCAGAGGATAATCTTGCTAGCACGTGTTAACTCCTTGGATACCTGTGATATACTGATTGTAGGTTTTGCATGACACATTCTTTTATAGTTTCTGGTGGGCGTAAACCCTATTCCCATTTCCTCAAATGCAGGCGTAGAAAGATTTCTTCATTTCGAAAGTTCACTAACTCTCCATGCTGGTCGACGACTGCCACGACCACCTCATGTGCTCTCTCCGCGACGACCGGAAATTAAATGATACTTTGCGGTGCCACGACCAGTTTATAACCTGGAGGGACCATAGGCGAAAATTCGTTCAGCATATTTCCCGGCCTGGTGTTGAGGTAAGTGCCACTTGCCAAATTGAAGATTATTCGTTTTACATTGGGTGGTAAAACGTGTACGGGCTGTGACAACACATGTATTTTTTCCAGCTTCATAGATGCGTGGCTCAAATCCCAGCATCGTTCTGATATTATCTGGTTTTGTATAGTCGATATCTTCGCTTCGCAAAGTAGTCTCAAACTGCGTCCTCACAAAGACGAAGATGGAGATTGCCTCATACCAGGAAATGATGGATGTTGTGAGGCTGGTAGAAGGATAATTCGAAACATTGGCGAACCCGAACAATTTGGGAATTCTGCTACTAAATATTTCGTCCTCGAAAATGGCAATATCATAACTTTACAACTGTGCAGTATATTGGCCGAACAAAACTCATTCTTTCGAAACTACCTGTCCAAACTCAGGGCGAAGATCGAATGTGTGAAAACAGAGATTATCCGCGATATGTTCGCCATGGACGAGCATGTGACGAGCCTTCGGAGCAAATCATGGATAGATTGAATGTAGCATATGTGCAAAATGAAGAGAATCTGGAAAACCTGGAAGGATATATGACATACATTCGATACCTCGATTTCCCACCTCGCCACGAAAACAGATATTCAAAATTAAAGCAGGGTCATTTTGGATGTTTGCAGAGAACGTCTGAGCAAGATCGAAAATATTTTGGCGGAGACTCACAATTAAACCTGTAAAAGCGAGCGACAGCAAGAATTTTTATTCAGTGCGATTTCGGAGATTGTAAGCGAGTTACATCGGGCGATTCAGTCTGCCCGCTCAAAGTATTTACTCGCCAAGAGAGCCAAAATTTCACGCGACCATATAAATGAAGAACATTTTTAACCTATTATTTATCGTCTCGGTGTACTAAGGGAGAGCTATGGAGCACCCGTAGCCTTGAAGTCTGAAATTGACAATACCGTTAAGCTTTGAAGAAGTGAAAAAAAAAGATCAATTACAGTCAGATGAGGACGATGGATCGGAGGTAGATTTACCCCACAAGAACAAAGTATGGAAGAGATCTTTGAAATCTAATGCTTTGGCTCGGCGGTACCTACGATCGTAAAAATCTCGTAATAATGATACGACATACAGTGTATACAGGCACAATTATAAATGGTTCCTCGGTGCTGATGAAATAGAGTATCTACCATGTGGGAGCAACCAAGTTGGCAATTACACTGTATGTAGAACACCCAGGCTGTACAAAATTCTATTTCGCAAGGAGTCCAGGGAGTTTACAGAGTCTGGCCTACGGGAAAACAAGACTTTCCTTGAACTCACACATGCTCTTTGTCAAAATGACAATCCCGAGACTGGTGTTTATAACGATGAAGAACGAAAAAAATCGACATTCTCACAGGACTCTTCAGTGGCCTAGCACTGAAAAGTGGCGAAAGTCTGACGAAGATAGACGACAGCAAGAACATTGAATAGGTATGCTGGGACGACCATAACGAGCTGGTGGATAGACTGTAGCTATTACTTTCTTCGCAAAGTGTTGGAAATTACTCCCACACCAACGAGATAGTTTCAGTCATCGAAGACCTTAAGGAGGCAGGCTATGTACGATGAGTCGATTGGGCATTACCAGCTTCTAGGTTCGAGAAGATGCTGAAATGACATAACGGAAGGGTGTACTTCAATTGGTAGTAGTGTTTCCCTGTCTGCTTCAATTCCTGGATCGCCGGAGCGGACATCGAGCGGTGAACGTCAAAGAAGATAAAAAAACCAGTATATTTTATGATGTGTACAATACATTTTATGTAAAATGATATGACAGTTTAAGTACTTTGCAGAATGCTCAGTGTCACAATTTGGTACAGGCCAATAGCAGGTGGCATAATCGATACTACCGATGTGTTGAAAAATATAGTGTAACATGGAGGGGATGGAATGGATGTGGTTATGGCTTGTCGACTAAACAATAATTAGCCAATGGAAAACATCGGTGGGGGTAATCCGTGCTACCTATACTTTAAACACATAAACAAATATTGCTGTCATCTGGTAGTAAATAGGTGATGTAAACATATTAAATATAATATGGTAATCAAACGAAGGTGAGACACAAACTCTAAAACAAATTACAATAATAAAACAAACATGGAGGACTGCGCCTTAGCCAGATAGTTGCCAAATGACGACCCAGAAAACAAATATGGCCACCTCCAGTAACATGTATAAACAAATGGCGAAAGAAAAAACAAATATAGCGACCTCCAGTAACATATAAACATATGATGTACAAAAATACAAATATGGCGGCATAAGATAGAATGAGAATTGGCGGGGGGAGTGGGGATGAGGGAGGTAGTCATTTGCTGAAGGTAGTTCTGTGGGGACCTCCGGAAATGCATGTTTTTTGAAAACAAATTTCTATATAAGTTTTTATAAATTTTTTGGGACTTTTTTGAATTTGAGACTGTGAGTCTCATTTACTGGGGAAAATCACCAACAACGCCCCCAACTTGACAGCGAGCGGTGCTACAACTTGTGCCCCGTGAGCTAGCCTGACCACATGCTGGCTTTATCTACACAGCATGGTGCAATATTTATAGCAAAGCTTATTTTTCCTAGAATCGGAAATATGCAAAGTCTTATCTGCTACTGTGCGACGTAATAAAAAATAATAAACTTTAAAATTTACCTGGAACTGTGATGTAGGGCCTACATGATGAACGATACACATTTTCGTGTTTGCCCAAGCCACAGCAGACTGCCATACAGTAAGTATGCTGATAATCTGAGCGGCCCGGAAAACATGGTTCACTGACTTGCCACCTTGGGCGCTAGTGTAGCGGTATGAGTAGGTACCAGCACGCGATGTGCGTTGTAGGTAGTGCCACAAGAATTTAATTTCGTGGAACTTAAATTTCTCTGGAAGGTGCCACTACTCCCTATTGGTCGACTCAGAATATGACAGTCCCTAAAGTAATGGGGTGGTTTCCTCAGCCCAAAACGTACTATAAATTAATCCCGCAGCCGACTGATCTTCAGAGACTCGGCTGCTGGGATTCCGACACGGGAAAGTTAAGTAAAATCCTAACATGTATGTAGGACCTATAAGACAAAATAAACGTATAAATGGACTTCCTTGCTTGTCCATATAAGCAGTATACATTTTATCTGGTAGGCCTCGACATCGTTTGGGATGATTATGTACTTCAAAGTCTAGTGAGAAAAAGCTGTTAGTTTAAAAATGTGTGCGCCTCAGTTGGCATTTTTCTGTAATCGATGTCACATACTTGTATTAATAATTAAAGTACTAATGGATTTGAAAGTAACATTTTCATGTAAGATATTTTTAAGTATAGGGAATACTTAAAAGAAAAATCGTAAGGGTTTTTAAAGATCACATGTTGAGTAAAGTAAAAATATATTTGGATGTCAAGTTAAACTTTCGTGCTGTGTCATTATACAATTTGAAAAGTTATTTTGATATTCAAATTTGACATTTTTCAGCCTTACGAGAGTTATTGAAGTATATAATCCTTAATAAGGTTTATTCCAGCATTGCCAAATTATACTCATTTTTAATGCGAAAGATATGTTATGTAGTCAGATGGATACGTGACTTTAAATAAAGAGATATGTAAAACTCTAGTCAGTCAATTTGTAATGTTTTGTAAGTTGGTAGTTGCATGAATTTTGTAACGTATTATGAAAATATACAAAGATTTTTCAATACAGTGCGCGTTTTTCTGTTTTCTGGCAATACTGAGTGCTTAAACTGTTTTCAAATTCCAGTTTGCTGGTTGTGTTTTCTTGCTTATGTGGTGTTTCTAGTGCCATCCTGGTTTGCAGGACACAGCGAGACCCACACATTTTTTAAGGAAAAAAGGGAAATTTTAAGGGGAGAAAGGGGAATTATAAGGGTAAAGGAGATTTTAAGGTAAAAAGGAAATTTTTTACGGAAAATAGCTGCCGAGGGGAATATAATTTTTAAATTATAAAAAAAAAACTATATAATTTTTAAATTATATTTTAATAATTTTAAATTATTTACGATCATTTTTTTAATATTTGAAACAATAGACTTTTTCTTGTTAACACCTTTATAATTTTCAAGAATTTTTTTTGTAATTTTTTAATGTTTTTGGGACCAGAGGTTACCAGGGTCAAGGTCAATGGTCAAATGTCAAGGTCACAGTCAAGGTCGTATGGGTAAAAGATGGCAGACAGGTGACGTAACAACATGGTGGCCGGGTGGATCTGGCTACAGTGACAGATACTGATTTACGTGAATGCTTATTTTCCTAATACTCATAAGATTTTCACAATCGCAAATTCTTCCATGCACCGATAAGAAATGTTCCCAAAGAGTATTAAACGAGTAAATGAACAAATGCAAATTCAAATAGGTTTTCAGAAATTGTAGTCGATGCCAACATCCTCAATGTTTTGCTAAATATTGTCGTAACCAGGACATCGGTGTTCAAGTAGTCCATTTCACGGAAGTAGGGAAAATTTTCATTATTATAGAAACGTAGCATGGCCACAATGTATCCTGCGATCACAGCTATTGTGTTATAGAAGAAAACAATGTTTGTAAACAAATGCTATGAGTCCAGTGCACACATTTTTCTCGCCTTTTCCTCTTGTTTCCTTTCATGGCAGCCACTGAAATACCGACATTTGCTAACCTCAGTCCGGTATTGAAATTTAGGTTTCTATTGCTAAGTTGCCATTGCAATTTTTTATATTTTTATAATGGCCAACTAAAGCTGCTGGTGCTCTGTTTATTTTATTTAAAGGGGAAAATGTGGAGGTCTTTAATTCAGCATATATCATGAGATGGTATTTATTATTTCAGCTCTTCTGACGAGACCGTATCTTTTCGAATTCCGTTTTTCTTTATGGAGCAGTGGAAAATTTTGCCCGAACAACAAATAACCTTCATTTAATTATATCTAGTAAAGTTTTAACACCAAAGGGAGTACAAAACGCAATAAATATATCTAGTAAAGTTTTAACATCAAAGGGAGTACAAAACGCAATAATTATATAGCTGTTCGTACCAATACGGGAATAAACACAGATGGCAGGTTAACAATTCTACCGAAGTTAACCTTACACTCGTTGGATTTTCTGTAGCCTAATAAATAAATATTAATTTTAAAGTACTAAACAAAATTAATGGTGCACTTATTTTATGCCACATACAAATCACACATTCAGATAAATGTTTATAAATATATTATCTACAGAACACATTAACTTACATACACTTTGTAATTCACTATCGCAATCTCATTACGTGTTGTTTAGTCGATTCTTGGACGTATATTTTTATAAAATCAACTTAATTGGTCACTTATAAGAAATAGCTTTATTGCAAAATCATTTAGTAAATTGAATAATTGCCCAATTTACAGATACCAAACGACTTAAGCTTCATATTGTATATTTGTCCATGGCACTTCATGGTAGTTAATAGAAATGGCTGACCAAAATATAGATGACATATGCTGATAATTATATATACAGTAAAACTAAAAAATTTGTACTAAAACTAACTGCACTCAATATAAGCAAATGCAATACTAATTAACTCTCGATAAAATGTTCCACCAACACCAGAAGGTACTCACGTAAACATGAGCATGGCACAACAGGATTCTCAAGGCACGTAAGTGTCCACATGCTCCATTATAATAGTTTGCATGTCCTCGAAGCGCAGAATCTGTTTCAGTCTGACTTGAATCAAGCTTGTCATGACAAGACTGCAAGCTTGCATCAAGCCTGCTGTGTAAGCCAACAAATTTGATTCAAGCTTGAATCTAGATGACTAGTTCAACTTGTCTCCACAATTCAAACTTCCAGCGAGCTTGACTAGTAGAACTCGTCGCAAGCTTACCTTGGAAAGCTGCAAGCATAATTCCTGCCATCTGCAAGCTTGACATTATAAAGTGTGTTTTAATCGTGCGAAATTTGGCTTGATTAAAGCTTGGATCTTACATTATATGACAAACTTGCTCGAAAAGGCCAATTCAAGTCTAATGAATTGCTTGTTGCAAGCTTATATGCTATCTGGAGTTTTCAATGCCAATTCGATAAAAACCAATAGAAAAGTTTTATTACTTTAGAAACACACTTTAATATTTAAATGTTAACAGTAAAATTTAATATTGAAATCACAACTTTTAGTTCACAGTTTTTCTTCCATAGTCATCACCAAGATCGCCAACATAATGTTCATTCCGCAACAACACATCAGCTGATAAAATACTTTAAAAACTACTTATTTACTGTTTAGGTTGGTCGTATTGTTTGCCAAAATTTCCTTCACTTATATGATATGAACAATGTCTATCCTGTTCAGGTTCTGTAGTTTATAATAGTACTTCTTTTTCACGAGTGACGATAACAAAGACTACCTGAATAAGGCGTATAAAGACACTGTTATATCAATAATTAATTAACATGCCAATGTATAAAAAAAACTACATTGTTGGCACATAACTAATTGTAGACATTCTTAATAACGAGGTTAACATATTGATGTAATAGCAAAAATAACACAGCATACTATCGCCATATGGATAGAGAAATGTGCTTGTAAACAAAATGCATAATCCGGCATTCTATTTACAGTTACCATCAATATTATGTCGTCTTGGAATATGGGAAACACTGTTGGGTTTATTCAATTAAACTAAAGACTTGTGTAATATTTATAAGGGCGACATCGAGAGCATAAATGCAGCTACTAATTTTATTCAATAATAAATAATTCAATGTGAAACTTAAACAGGCACTTATGTTTCCAGTTAATTATGTAAATCACTGTAATATTTAGCCTAAATACAAGGGGCACCTTGCTTTAGTTATCTTTACCTGTTTTAGGGTGTTCTGCTTTTCTATGCGTGCATTATTTTCTTCTGTGGTCTTTCTTTGTAACTCCACCTGGAATCACATAATAGTAGGCTATATATATATATATATTAATAGTATATTATTATTACTACTTATATAGCTGATTTCGTTAGTCAGACTATTTTCAGCTACTGCTAATATTCCCAAGCATGACTGGCATTTCGGAGGTGAAAAATTTCATTCCAACAGCTACACTAACAGCGAAATACATAATGGTTTCTGATTGCCATTACATTCGAATATCAGCACATTTTCTAATACATATAGGCGACGGTAGTGTGGTCTGAGAGCACCTGAGCTACTTGTAACTCACGTTAGAGACACTTGCAAAAAAATTTCCTCATATGTGCTGTGCCTAAATGTCTCACCGACAAGACCAGAATCGATTTCCTGGGGCAAATGGTTGATGAATAAGGCAACAATGTCAAAGCTGAACACCTCTGATTGGTCGAAAAGTGCAGAAAAATTCGCTCATGAAAACAACTTTGGAAGTTATTCAGGGTGATCAACTAGCTGTATAAGTACATGCGTGACTTCAGAATCGTGACCACACTACTCGAGGCCTATCTCCACAGAATCGATACTATTGGGAGAGATCTGTAGACGACACCTTCCCACGAGTCCTCAACCCATGCAAGATACAGCCCCACTCTTCACTTGTAACTCAGACTGTAGCCAACCATGCTGGATTGGTTGCAGCGATGTACCAGTGCAGAGACAAAACCGAGAAACTGATGATTGGTTATGCAAGAGCAATGTTTGGACCTACAGAGCACCATTACAAAGAGAATGTGATAACTTACACTCGATGGAAGCTTGCTTTGACAAACTGCCAGTATAATTCAAGACATTTGCTAACATGTAATAAGGAATTATGTGTCGATTGTGAGGAATATGGCTTGAATCAAACATTATATGACATGCTTGTTCGGCAAGGCAAGTTCAAGTAATCTGGGAAGCTTACTGCAAACTTATATGCTATTTGGGTTCCTACCACCAAACATTCAAGACTCAATAAATGAGGTCAGTGTGGGTCAGATAAGTGCTGCCAGTAATCGCGTCACAGTGCATGAACACTACGACCATGTGGTGCATGTACAACAAGATCGTGACATCAAGCAAATTTACCAAGAGTACTCTAAACAACAAACACTCGACTAATGGCGAGTAGAGGTTGTCTCATAGAAACATGCCTTCTGTGAGCACACGATAGATCGGTGTGTCTGTTCCCCACAGTAAGATATCATGTGTAGTGCCATGTGCACAGAAATGACTTGCATGACAACCAAACGTAGAAATGCATAACAGACATTGCACAAGGTGCACGGAAACTTCTATTAGCCAGGACACACTTTGAGTATCAAGAAGTTTGTCACGCAGTGCGAAAAATATAACCACTTGAAATAGTGCAGGATTGACAGAAATCAGCAACAACAAGCACATCTACCACATGAACGGTTAGAAACTTTGTCACATTACCATAATGAGCCTTATCCTAATATGCCAACTAGGAAAATATTTATTGTTCTAGTGACTGATAACTTTTCGTGGTTGTTAGAAGTATACCATGTCCCAAGCACACAATTTAAAATCATTGCAGTAGTTTTGGAGACAGCATAACATACACTCCTCACAGATAATGGATTCCAGAGTGAACAAATGGTGCGGGTCTGTGCATGCAACACCTGCACTGGTGCATGCGACACATCAAGTCATCTATCCTTCACCTGCACTGGTGTATGCGACACATCAAGGCGGTGCATGAACCACATCAAGTCATCTATCCTTCACCTGCACTGGTGTATGCGACACATCAAGGCATCTATCCTTCACCTGCACTGGTGTATGCGACACATCAAGGCATCTATCCTTCACCTGCACTGGTGTATGCGACACATCAAGGCATCTATCCTTCACCTGCACTGGTGTATGCGACACATCACAACAGCTATCCTTCACCTGCACTGGTGTATGCGACACATCAAGGCATCTATCCTTCACCTGCACTGGTGTATGCGACACATCAAGGCATCTATCCTTTACCTGCACTGGTGTATGCGACACATCAAGGCGGTGCATGAACCACATCAAGTCATCTATCCTTCACCTGCACTGGTGTATGCGACACATCAAGGCATCTATCCTTCACCTGCACTGGTGTATGCGACACATCAAGGCAGCTATCCTTCACCTGCACTGGTGTATGCAACACATCAAGTCATCTATCCTTCACCTGCACTGGTGTATGCGACACATCAAGGCATCTATCCTTCACCTGCACTGGTGTATGCGACACATCAAGGCATCTATCCTTCACCTGCACTGGTGTATGCGACACATCAAGGCATCTATCCTTCACCTGCACTGGTGTATGCGACACATCAAGGCATCTATCCTTCACCTGCACTGGTGTATGCGACACATCACAACAGCTATCCTTCACCTGCACTGGTGTATGCGACACATCAAGGCATCTATCCTTCACCTGCACTGGTGTATGCGACACATCAAGGCATCTATCCTTTACCTGCACTGGTGTATGCGACACATCAAGGCGGTGCATGAACCACATCAAGTCATCTATCCTTCACCTGCACTGGTGTATGCGACACATCAAGGCATCTATCCTTCACCTGCACTGGTGTATGCGACACATCAAGGCATCTATCCTTCACCTGCACTGGTGTATGCGACACATCAAGGCGGTGCATGAACCACATCAAGTCATCTATCCTTCACCTGCACTGGTGTATGCGACACATCAAGGCATCTATCCTTCACCTGCACTGGTGTATGCGACACATCAAGGCAGCTATCCTTCACCTGCACTGGTGTATGCAACACATCAAGTCATCTATCCTTCACCTGCACTGGTGTATGCGACACATCAAGGCATCTATCCTTCACCTGCACTGGTGTATGCGACACATCAAGGCATCTATCCTTCACCTGCACTGGTGTATGCGACACATCAAGGCATCTATCCTTCACCTGCACTGGTGTATGCGACACATCAAGGCATCTATCCTTCACCTGCACTGGTGTATGCGACACATCAAGGCATCTATCCTTCACCTGCACTGGTGTATGCGACACATCAAGGCGGTGCATGAACCACATCAAGTCATCTATCCTTCACCTGCACTGGTGTATGCGACACATCAAGGCAGCCATCCTTCACTTGCATTTCAACCCCACAGGCTGTTCCAATCAGGACTTATAAATGCAATGGCAACTCCGTGTGAGCGACCAGCACACCACCTGCCTGCCTCTCTGTCAACACTGTCACTTTCAAATCACCCACCGACAATTTATAACCTTATGCTGCCTGACGAATCTTGATGGAAGGTAGCAGTAGAGTACAAGTTTTTTTTTTTACATTTGTTTGCATTTGTTGTATAATTATATAAACTAACATTACAAAATTATAAACCTTACTGATATTAATTTAATTTATGTGTCACATTTGATCAAATATTCGCATGTCCATTACTCGGTTGTGATATATATTCGGTTACCATTGTTTTAGTAATGTCCAGCAATAAATACATTTTATGCAAATTATGATTAAAACAATTGCCCACGAATCTAGTTCGTTGTCCCTTTACCATAATTTCTAGGCTTAGTTTAGGTTTGTTTGTATGAGGCATCTTAGAAGTACAACATAAGCATAGCTTCAGAATCTGATAAGTAACCATGAATGAACTATAGCCAGCAAGCACCCTCAATGTGCAGGTGTGCAACTGCTATAGGAAATGTGGCAGACAAGATAGATGCACACGTAATATTCACGGACTAAGATAGGGAAAGATTTATACACGATGCTCACACTTGTTTTAATATACATATGGGTTACCATGGTGGTCATCTGCAAAGAAAACCATTATTGAGTTTAAGTATTCAATGGTTAAAACTGATTTTAGATCTTGTAGGCGTGGAAGATACCCATAAGACAGGAAATTATATGCCATACTGTATTTTAATACATAAAAAATGCCTAATGCTAATAAAAATACAAATTTCTTGCATTTTATTGAAGAATGATGAAGTTACCTCTCTCATACATGTAATAAATATATTTAAAACGTAAAAAAAATTACTACTAATATAATGAAACAGAAGTACGTAATCAATCAAGTCTGCTGAGAAAAACAATTGTGATTATCAATTGTCTCACTCGCAAACATAAAGTTTCTCACTTTATGTTTAGTGAACTTTCCAACATACAATATAAAAAAACGTGATTTAAAAAATACATATATGTTTTTTGCAGAATATAATTTTTCCTTCACCAAGCACTATTATTGATCAGTCCCAACAAATCAACTTGCTGTAAATCTGCCCTAAGAACACGCACGTCCCATCTCATCTTTAGATTCATCCAAATAGTGAGTTTTGAGTGTGTGTGTGTGTGTGCATTCTTTGACAGCATGGATTTGTAAAAATCATGATGCACTGGTGGTATCCCCTCGAGCACAGGCATGATGTCTTCTTTTTTGAGTGGGTCTATTGCCAGAGGCAGTGAGTACTTTTTTCCCAATGCTAATTCTGTCTAAGGGTGTAAGTAATGTGACCCGTCCTGTTCCAGTTTATCCTATCCTAGTCTTCACCAGTAAACATCCATGTTATTTAAAAGATCCCAGGGTCCTCTGCTGTAAGAGTGAGGTGCACATTTTCGAATAATGACTTTATATCCTTCCTCTTTGACATTCCTATAGCAGAACAATTTTTGGGTGTCACTAAACTGTAATAAATCAACTGAAATTTTTTCATGGACACCAAATTGTTTCTTTTGACCATTATTTTCAAAATCTCTACCCAGTTTTGAGGTGTTTAAACATACTGCACATGTCGATGTACATACTTTTCCACAACACTGAAATCACTATCATTTGACAATGCGGAGTGTTCAGAGAGAGGAACGTGATGCTAAATGGTACGAAAAATATATTTTGTAATTATATACATTTAAAAGTTTATCATGTTCCATTTTTTTTCTGAACAGAGTAGTTATCCTAAATAGCAATATCACACACACACATACATATATATATACCATGTACTTCTAGATACTTGTTCAAATAGCTGCAGATTTCGTCGGATCCTCAAGAAGCTACAGATTCATCCCAAAGAAAAATGACCAGAAGACGACTCACA
Source organism: Dryococelus australis (assembly GCA_029891345.1). Taxonomy (NCBI): domain Eukaryota; kingdom Metazoa; phylum Arthropoda; class Insecta; order Phasmatodea; family Phasmatidae; genus Dryococelus; species Dryococelus australis. Next base: position 91,016,693 of record CM057007.1, on the reverse strand, counting down.
GGAACGAACAATCAATTTATAAGTTCATAGGTTTCTTTTGTAAAACATGGGTCCATGAAATACCTGTTGTAGGTCAAAGGTAAGTATACGAATATGTTTGTGTGATGAAGCCTTTGCAGTCTGCACTTTTATATTTTCTTGCCCTGCCTGTGCTTTCTTAAGATGTAATTATTTTGCAATTTCTATGCTCTTAATTTTCTTTGTTTCTTTTTTGGTTTTGCAGCAATGTATTCTCTTTCATCTGAATCGCTAGTTGGTCGAGTATAGGATTTAGGCAATTTAAATTAAATATTGTTGTCTCTAACAACAATATGGTGACAGTTGCCAAATGACACTGATTTAATGTTAATTTACGTGCAGTATTCATTCCAATAATGATCATAGCATTTCTGGGTAGAATTTTCCAAAGACCACAGAATTTATCCCCAGTGCCCTATCTATTTGGGGATATTGTCTGTGTGATTTTTCACAAGTTGAACATCTTCCTCTGAACAGGTGTGGTGTCTGTTCTTGTGTCATGGAGGATTAGTGGCCCCTGCTCATGTATTTGCCTGCAAGTTTCCCACTCGGTCTCTGTTGTGCTGGAGACCACACACACTTAAAATTGTAACTTTACAGATATCAGTGTTTACACCATTCTTCATGACACTGTAATGAATATTATTGTTATGCATTGAACCAAACAAGTCAGAATTTTAAAGACAAAAGTATCCCATTTCCCAGAATGATTTATTTATTGCAACAACGTGTTCCTCCCGAAGCTTTTGAAAAAAAAAAACATTTTAGGGCACTTGCAGTGATCACCTATTGTTTCTTCTTGCATAATCCTACCATGCTTTGATGCATATTGTAGTCCAATATTCCTAGAAACATTTTAGGGCACTTGCAGTGATCACCTATTGTTTCTTCTTGCATAATCCTACCATGCTTTGATGCATATTGTAGTCCAATATTCATAGAAACATTTTAGGGCACTTGCAGTGATCACCTATTGTTTCTTCTTGCATAATCCTACCAAGCTTTGATGCATATTGTAGTCCACTATTCCTAGAAACATTTTAGGGCACTTGCAGTGATCACCTATTGTTTCTTCTTGCATAATCCTACCATGCTTTGATGCATATTGTAGTCCACTATTCCCAGAAACATTTTAGGGCACTTGCAGTGATCACCTATTGTTTCTTCTTGCATAATCCTACCATGCTTTGATGCATATTGTAGTCCACTATTCCTAGAAACTTTTTTCCTTCTGATGTTTGTTTATCTATATTTTTTTCGACGTTTTAATTCTTAATTGTTTCAGTATTGGTATGACTATTATCTTCACACTGTGAATACAATAAGGTAATGTATAGTTTTACAAGTACATATCGTACATAAGTCTATGCCCTAACTGTTCCACATGCCTGCAGATGTTCTCTGTGTTCGAGGCCTTAAAATATTTGAACTTGAAGGCCAACTCTTGCTCACTCGCTACTAACTCCATCGCCTACACGCACAAGGAGATCAACTGGCATGCTGTCTATTCGTCAGCAACCCACCTGAACTTGACTTTAAGTGGTGACCTTCTGTTGCCTTTTTTCGCACCCATTTAAATAATCCCTGGAGCACTTGATAATGTGTCGATGGCAACAAAATTTTCCTTAAAAAATTCTTTCAACATTTAGACACCACTTCATAATATCGAACCATTTTGTAATAATGGGCGATATGACTAAAACCGAGCATATACTTTTGCTCACGGTTTATGGAGTTTAAACTATGTTTCGCATGAGTAAAAATTTGAAGTAAAAACTCAGAATTGAGAAGACACTCGAGGAGTAGGGGAAATACTCAACCACTAACTTTATACTCCAAAGAGACACGAATAAGAAAAACTTAACTCAATTTGTTGAGTTTGTACTCCCTATTTCTTGAGTGTGGTATCGAGCCGGCTCAGATGTAGTTACAAGTGGTTTGTAATGGCAGAATATATGAATTTGCATGGTGTAAGGGAGACGAAAGTGTACGATGTGCAAAAAGGTGCTACAGAAAGAAAGTGTGAAATACTGTATAGGTTTAACCCTGAAAATGAACCATGGTTAGCCAACTATTTTCTCGGTGATTATTCTGAGACAAGAGGTAAAGCACTATCAAGAGAAGAAAAAATTAGGTTATTTCCTTGTAATGTTGGTGATCCAGGCTTTCAGTCTGGTGTTGGTGAAGACATAGATATTAATTAGACATGTGTCCAAAACTATAGGTTATGTTATGAGGAAAATAACAGAAAAGTCAAATGTATGGATACAATTTCCAATTACTTAGCAATAACCAGAGGATGCAAAAGCTTCATGGCAAGATAAGTACACGTTTATATATGCTATAGCAGCACTGGATTGTACACACATTTCTATACACAAGCTCCATGTTCATGGAGATGAATATATAAACAGGAAAGATGTGGCAATCTAGAATGCGCAAGCTACTTGCAATAGTAAAGAATTATTTACAAGTGTAGACTGTTATTGGCCAGGATCAATGCATGATTAAAGGATTTTGAGAAATTGTGCACCTTTCAGGGTGATCAGGGAAAATACAACTGTGCATTAATATAAGGAGACCAAGGATATGAATTATCACCTTGGCTAATGACTCCATACCAGAACCTACATGCAGCAGAACAACATTCTTAAAACAATGCACACAAAAGGGAATGGCTTGTAATTGAAAGGTGCTTTGGTCAGATTAAACAAAGATTTCCAATTTTTCAACACAAAATAAGACTAGCGCATGGCAGAATACCATCTGTAGTTCCGTCATGTTTTATTTCACATAATCTTGCAAAATATTTACAATATGATGAAGACTTTCCTGTTGAAAACCTTCAAATGAATGAACCAGAAGAGGAAGTCATGGAAGAAGCCAATATGCATGGAGAGGTGTGACTCAAGGACTGGAAATTGCTCGAATAATCCACGAATTTATATGAACACTATTCTCTAACCCATAACCTAGGAATTTGAGTACTGCCATGCATTTATTGTAAAAATTGAAAAAAATATGTGACTATTACTTTAATTTCAGTTCATTTTTATAGGCCCATTACTGTCTCAATATTGCACTGTACTTTAGAGTGTAAGAGTCGTATAACATGGCAGAACAGGGTATTACTTACTTAACCTATTACATTAATCTTAACCAGAGTTTCTATACACTTACAAGTTCTCTTGAATCATGTCATCATAGCAGTGGTGTGTAAATTCTTAATGAATATACATTATTGTTAGTACAACTTACAATATTCAATTTGAACATATATATATGGCCTACACCAGATGTGTAACAATAGTCAACTGAGTTTAAACTAAAAAAGTAGGGGCAATCGGAGTATGTACTATACCAATTTTATTTATACTAACGAAAGAATAAACTTTAACGAAATTCTCAAACTCAAAAGTATATACTACAGAGTTTATACTCGTTTTTATTCATATCACCCAATGTGTTTCTACCAAAACTCTGTACTGTGGTTACACAAGATCTTGACACATTCAAATTTTAAACAGATTTTATTTTGACTCTGAAGCTTACAAAAAAGAAATCCTTTATATATGGTTATTGAAAATCAAACAAAAATTTTATACACACACTTAAAAATTGCAACTCGGGCACCACCAGAAACTCTTATAGCCGAGTGTGTTATAAAACATATCAAAGTTCTTTAAAATAGAATTCTTTAAAAAAGGCCGTACATTCTTTAAGGCCTTCTGGTTAAGACCTGGTATACTTTCCAAATTTCATTCCAGACCAAATGTGTTAAAAACCTGGTACGAAATGGCTTGAATATATTTTAACCATCACAAACAGATTAAAATCCACACATTATGTTGGGGTGCTGTAAGGGCCATCAAAGTCCAACCAGAATAAAAAAATAACAAGAATAGACCTTTAAAAAAAAATTAAAATATATTACTTTAAAGGCATTAAAACGCTCCATAAATTCTCAACCAGACAAAGACACAAATGGGTTACCAAACTTTCAATTCATTAGCGCAAGTCGATGTGGTCCCTTTTTACATCGCCATGAACTTTCCAGGCAACTTGCTGCAAAAATTATTATCAAACAACTTCAAACTAGCAAACACAGAAACCATATCGAGGTACCAATTAGCAAAATAAGTCACACCAAACCAGTTATAGCTGCCATAACATAATATTAAACAGATTCCTATGATGGACCAAGAGCTAAAATACCCGCAGGTATTTACTGGAGTACAAGCGGCCAAGCCTTGCACTGATACAAAGGCACTCTGTTTCAAAAGTTACATTAGCCAATAAGAAAATAGTTATTCGTGCATGCATGGGAAGGTGGGAGAACCAAAGAGAAAGGCGAGAAACGTGAAGGGGAAAGCAACCAAGGTGGAGCTGCAAATCCAGCAAGTTTTAAAGTTGAAAGCACTCACTATAACACCAATCTCGCGCACTCAAGCTGCGCAACTCTGCTACACATTGCACGTGCAAGCCAGGCGGAGCCCTTAATGCACGAATGCATGCATACATAGAACCTAACACATTCATGAAGATAGATATAATACGTTTTCATGGGGATGCACGAATGCATGCATACATAGAACCTAACACATTCATGAAGATAGATACAATACGTTTTCATGGGGATGTACGAATGCATGCATACATAGAACCTAACACATTCATGAAGATAGATACAATACGTTTTCATGGGGAGTTTCTAAACATAACATTTACACAAATACACACACACACACACTTGTGTACATGCACGCAAATAACTGTTCCTTAAAACACATGCGAAATATTATATAGATATTATTAACATTTTTAAAGAAAACTGCCTAGCCTTTTTACTAGGACGATTAAATTGGTAACCCTCACGCAACATGAGAACAAAATTGTAACCCTGGTACTTGATTAACATTGTGATCTTATGGCTTAATCTATTATATCAGGTTGTACAGTATGGCTCTACCTTTGGGTTCTTGCATATAACTGAGGCTGTATACCTTCACAATGCGAAACATGTGCAGCGAAGTAGTTCCGATCCCTTCTCACAGGCGCATTGGTACACCTCTTACGTCATTCTACTTATGGCCAATCTCAACCATAAACTGCACGAGGAAAAAGCACAAAATGCTTTATGCGCTGTCACATTGGCAGGAAACTGTCGTAAACGTGGAATTTCAGAAATTACCAGCAGAGGCGACCAAACTGCAAGCTTGTTTATTTTAGGAGACATGTGCAGTGTTGATTTTACTGAGTGATCCTGCAAATAAATTATATTATGATAGTGACGAACAAACATGACTTTGGTGAAGTAAAGTTGTAAGGATTTCCATAGAACAACGCGTGTTCAAGAGGTTGTGAATCCAACTAACAGTAAGTTTAAGTGTTTAGTAAATAATGTATTTGTAAACCGTTACTTATTATTGAAATAAATGCGGCCTCAAAAAATTCGCACTTTCAACACTTTTGTACTGTGTAAATATTTGTTTATTTGCCTATATCATGAATTCAACGAGTTTAAGTTAAACTTCGGCCAACGTGTGTTGTGTGAATTGCTGCATCTCTACGAATAGGAACAGTGATTTATATATTGTGTTTAGTTTTTTTAAGTTAAAATTTTTTAAGTTACAATAATTCGAATATTATTTCCATACGAACAAAATTTTCCCCTGCTTCATCAAAACAATATGCAACTCAGAATGCCATACACTCGTAAGAACATTAAAACATCCAAACAATGCTGTCTCACAAAAGACAAACTTAAGCCCCCTCTGACCCACGCTTTGTTACTCACTGTTTCATTTTTTTCCTCCAAAATAAAGTAAACAACCCTAACAAATGTAAATAGGCGAAAATAAAACAAGTTTGAATGCCAGCCAAGATATTATTTCCCTAATTTTTGCGATATGTTAATCTGCTGTGTGTACGACTTTGAGGTTAATGTGTGCTCGTGGTGAATATTAAATATTAAATACCTCCATATTCGATTAATTTTATCATGCCTTGTTTATGTATACGACAATTGCAAGCTCGTTATCCTGTCAGATCGCACGACTGGATCATGGGTTTCATTTACTATCATCGTATATACAAATGTCTTGCCAAATGTAAACAAAGTGAATCAACTAAGCACCAAAAATAGAGTATGGAAGTTGTTCTTTCCCCAGCCTAGCATTAAACACATGGAGTAATGGAACAACTGGCGACTATTCAGCTGGTCGCATCAGTGCAGAGAACATATAGTGATAAACAATAGAAGTAAATATGAGTACTTACTCGATACTTTTCTTTTGATACCAAGTACTTTTGGTATCTATGCTTTTTAATTGAGTACTGAGTAGGTATCAATAAAAGTTCTCGTATCGCTACTCACTTCAAAGATTTTTGTTACATGCATGAACAGAACAAATTAAATTTGAAACAGTTGGCAGTATCATGGGTCCTCCAAAGTCCGACATGGGGTTATATTCTTAAAAAAATATGACCAAAATGCTAAGTGCAAGAAATTATTTAAATATGTGCGATATTGTGGCAATACATCTAACCTGCATAAATATATGAAAACCCATCCCGAATATGTTCCATGTGCTGCTAATGCTAATCAGAAGATTTCAAAGTAAGATCAAATGAGTATTTTGAATGGGAATGTCGTAATTAGATATTAAAAACCTTTGTCTGATAAGGACAATAATGATACGGTATTAGACCCATTTTAGCTATAACTTTTAAACCTATTTTGTATTTCCAAGGAAAAAGCAAAAAGAAATTTATAGTAATGCAGAAGCATGTGGTTCATCGTTATAAGTTCCCACTCCCATCGAATTTTAAAGAGTGTACCCACTCAGTGACAGTAAAATGTCATAGCATCGGCATCAAAAAAGATCGAAGAGACAAATAAAAAGCATTATAATAACTTAAAAATTCTTTTGAAAATATTACTTCTCTAAAAGTAGGTATCTACTATTTTTTGTATATATCTGGTGTTTTATCTATTTTTATATTGCATTATTATTATTAATATGATTATTTATTTTTCAGAGGGTGGTGTTTAGTACAACAGTTAACAATGTGCATTTTATACTTCATTTGTAAAGACATGCGACCCTTTCATGCTGTAGAAGGAGAGGGATTTTTTTAAATTGATGAAAGAATTAGCACCTTTTTATAAAGTGCCTTCGTCAATACATCTCAAGAAGCAACTCTGTGATAAATATGATATAGTGCCGCGGGCACTCCGCAAGCTTTCCAGTTCAGAGAGAGAACACTTTAGTGACGTATTTTCGCAACTTATCTGGTTCTCTTTTGCCTGCGACAGGAAGCTGTATCCGCTATAATTCTGCCTGAGGTGATTTCAGCACCGCGTGACTGCGATTGCTAACCACTTTTGACAGGAAATACGTCCTGTTTTTCATGATATTTTCGTCCCATGACTCCTGGAATCACGCACTGTATCACGCGCTATTTTCCCGTCACATGTCTTCAATAACACACTTTGGGGCCGTGTGCAAAGTTCCAGTTCATTGGTTGCGCCCTAACCTTGCTCTCTCATTGGTTGGCTACTCTTCTCACCATGACTTCTCATTGGTGAGAGACTGCTCATGCGCGACTTCTTGGTGGAGGGAGACTTCTCCCCACTACACTCATGTTGCTTTATTATGCCATGCACAGCCTGAGGAGGAGAGACTTTAGCAGAGGACTCCAGAGACTGCACACCACCGCCTGGGAAGACTCGCCTGAGCTGCGCTGAGACTCCATTCTCCTTCACCACCGTTGTTATATCATGTTATTGCTTCCATAGTTCATATTTTATTTTATATTAACAATTCCCATGTCGTCTTGCGCCACATCGTCAAGTAAGAAGATGTATAATTAAAAGTGTAACCACTTCAGTGTTTGATTTAATTAAAAGTGTTAAATTGACTAAGATGATTTATTATTGAGTGTTTGTGCTCGGCCCTAGACCGCTCGGGCACCACAATGATATAGTGAAGATGGAATATTTAAAAAGAGTAACAAATTCACATTATTTATGTATGAAACTTTATGTAAGGACTGAAACAATGAGTGAGAAGAGGTTATTGGGAATAACAGTACAATTTATCCATTACCAGTTGTACTATAGCTACTATAGAATTCAAAACTAACTATATAGCGGAGCACCTTTCTGGCGTATTTGGTGACATACTAGATAGTTGGGAAATTTCAATTAACTAATACCAGTCTTGTTCCATTAATGTAAGCATTAAATGTTATTTTTATATAACCAAAATTAATAACAATTAACAAGTTTATTGTAACATATTAGCCAAAACATGCACACAGCAAGCACAATAAATTAAGTCCGTAAGTTCCTTGCTTGAAATTTTAGTCGTCACATCATACACAAGGAGCATGCAGAAAATTATAAAAATCTGACCATGAGGTTTTGGACGAAAATCCGGTGTGGGCAGCGCCGCACACAGCTCGGTAATTAAACACACATTGTCCAAGAAAGATGCCGCAAGGGGCAGGCATGTATGTTTCAGCTGCACATGGGCTCAGTTACATTTCCCTGGAGTAAGTAGTCTTGGACCACACAAGGCGGGGCAGTGTTGTAATCCGACATACTATAAATGATTAAACTCTTCAACAGTTAATTTATCTGCACTCACAACATGAAGGAAACGGGATGAAGAAGGAGTCAGCAAACTCTTTTGGGCATGAAGTGGCTTGGACAAAGTTCCAAAAGTCGTGATATGGCCAATCGATAAATATAGAAACACCATACCACGAGTGTAAGATGTAGTGGAAAATTCCACTACAATAATTTTAGAATCCCCAAATTATGAAGGTAATAAAAAACAATGGCATGAGAAAGTTGACAAGAAAAAATAATTTCAGAAATACAATGAACCATAACTGCATAAAAATAAAAATTTAACAAGAGTTTTTTATTAGCTACTTGCATTATTACAGTACAAGTGCTATTCTCTATCGAAGCGGCAAACAAAATAGCACATAAGTTTTAGACACCACTGAATATTATCAAAATAATAATAATATTTCGTATCAAGGCTGTTTGCGGCATTTACAAATCAATGAAAGTATGCAAGTTTAATAGGTTTACAAACTTATAGTCTGCTCAGAATTAAGAGGAATAAAGAAATAAAAAATTAGTTTCACTCAAATTTAAAAATTACAATTAAACAAAAGTAGTGTCCCGAACAGTAATAAGGAAGCAAAATAAAAACGGGCTTAGCAAAACAAGCTTATATCGCTAGAAAAGCAATTTATTGAGGGGAACAAATATAGTAGAGAGAGGGAACATGCCATAGTATGGCACAGGTAGCTGCAATGAGAAAAAGAGCAGGCGAGTCAAATCCCTTGCCTTGTTTTCTATATACAATAAATTTGGTAGTAGAATTTTCACTGAATATTCCCTCAATTATAGGACCAATTACAAAAGTCAGGATAATGGCAGATATGTGGCAAAAAAAGTGTGATAAATTCTGATACACTTATAAAAATACAGACTGATAGTGGTGTTCCAGAAGAGTCGACAAAAACGTTTATAATATATCTTAAAACATGTTGACATTGGCGACTTAATACGCTGGGAATATTTTTATATATGTCCAGGATTGCTCTTCAACTTCCTGTTCGTGAAATAGAAATATTGAAACAAATAGTTCAGTTGTTGAAGTCTTTTGAATTTACCACCAAAGAATCTTCAGGACAGAATTATGTCACACCGACGAAAAGCATACCTATGGTTACCTGTCTTACATTTCAGGTGAAGAAATATTATTCCTGTGTAGAATGTGTCCCTGAACTGTAAACTAAACTCCTGGCAGAATGTTATAAGAAATTTGGCTGCATAGAATACAATACATATGAAGCTTTGGGAACAATACTAGATCCTCGATCAAAAATCTCCACTTCCAAAATCCAAATGTATGCGGCCTGTTATACAAATATTGATAAATTCTATAAAAAAGATGTCGTTACTTGAACTAGTGGCTCAGAAGAAGAATCTTCCGAAGATCATTATGATTTCTGGCTACACCACAGAGATCTTGTTGGCCAGACGCAAAGACGTGGCAATACTAAAGGAGATGAGGTGTCGCTTTATTTTTCTACTCTAGTCTGCTTGAAATTGCAAGTTAATCCATTGGAGAAATGGGAAGAGTTAAAGACATCATTTCCACTGATGTACAAACAAGGGCGAATGTATCTACATATAGTTGCCACGTCCATTCAGTGTGAGAGGCTGTTTTCTATAACTGCCCCAGCTACCATAACAACATCAAGAAATCGTCTAACAGGGAAGCACCTAGTAAAAGTATTTGTTTTATGGAATTCTACGAAAGCGGACTTTTTTGGTCGATTAAACAAGTTTGTGTACAATGTACCTACCAACAACTATGCAATAGCAGTTTAATTTGTCCTTTAATCACACATGAAAAATTAATCGATACAAGAAGGTATCGATACTTCTCATTTTTATACCGAGTAGGTATTAATACTTTATTTCGATACAACTACCAAGTATAAGTATCGATGTTTATATAGTATCGTTTTGTCCCTTAATATTGCCCATGTCCATCTCGAAGAATGTAGTTTTCTAACAGTGAAATAATTATAATAATCGGCCATGTAGTTTCCGAGCTTAGCCGTGACATATAAACAAACAAACTTATATTACCTTTTTATAATATCAGTATACTAGTCTACATGCAAGAACCACCTAAGTGATACTGAAGTAAAAAATGCTACAATAAATCCCATATAAATACATTGTGTATGAAACGAATACTGCTAGCTGTAAGCACATTTTTTTTACAAAGGATGGAGATCTTATAGTGAGATAAATGGTCCACAGTTCTAATACCGTCCCGAGTTTTGCAACATTTTTAACGAACTTTCTGTCTTTTGACATGCTTATACATACCTGATATAAAAATCTAAGCAATATCTATCGTTTAGGCATGTGTGGGACCCTGATTTCGAGCCCGAAATAATAAAAAAATTATTTTCTACCGGGCTTAGAAAAAATGTGGTCATTATTCACAGCATTGATTCACACCTGATTAAGGATTTGAGAAAACACAAAAGGCGAAGTACAGTGTAGGGTCTTGAGTTCGAGAAACAAAAATATAAAAAAAAATCTAATTTTCTATCACAATGAGAAAAAAATCTTATGTTTTTACTCAGTAATGGGAGAATATATGTATGTATGTGTGTGTGTGTATATATATATATATATATATATATATATATATATATATATATATATATATACACACATACATATATAGTGCTGACACATGCAGATACCTTAGTTGATGTTCATACTATGATAAGTTACCATCGATCATCGATTTGGAAGTGCTCTCCACTAAACAGTGAATATGAATTGCGAATACAAAGGCCTGCTTTAGACCTAAAGGATCATGGAGCCACGACATGCACCATCACTAGCTAACAAAGCTTAGAATATTTCACACTTGAAACATAAATTCTAGCATACATATTTATTATTTAGATCATGCCTATATACGGCATATCAAATGTGGAACATCATATAGTAAAAAAAAAAGTTTAATATTCAACCCCTTACACCAAAGTCAATTCTGTAACAATCTACAGGAAAAAGAAAAACTCACACACATGCAGATGACTGACTCCAGCAGACTGACTCATAAATGACTCATAGTGACTCATATTGACTCCTAAATGACTTCTTATGACTCCAAAATGACTTTAAAATGACTCTTAATGACACTAGAATGACTTCAAAATGACTTCACTTCCACCTATATCTCCACCTCCACAATAACTTAAAAATGAATCATAATGACTCCAAAAAACTCCAAAATGACTCCTAATGACTCCAACATGACTCTATCTCCACTTTCACCTCCACCCATACAATTACTTCTAAATTACTCATATTAACTCCAAAATTACTTATAATGTCTCCAAAATTACTCGTAATGACTCCAAAATGACACTTGACTGTGATACTGATTAATCTAAAGATTGCGATATTGATAGTAAGTTTGGTGATTGATAAGAGTACGAAAAATTAGACTGTTATCACCCTCGCACATTCCAAGTCTCCAGGGCCTTAGCAATATTTATATTTAAATTAATGCCAATTAAGCACATAAATGAGTTGGTAGATGCTTATTCATCCCATTATTATAACATATTCGAGCATGCGATCGCTATTAGTATGATGGACTTGTTATATTCATACAAACATACTTTGAAAAAAATATGAGTAGCATACGTATATATTAAAAAAACTATCGAGGTAGTGAATAGATTTGAAGAGAGGGACTGGAAATGTAGTTGAGAGATGTTTGTATGTTTCCGTAATATGCTATGTTTAATTTCGGTACGATATAACAAGTAATTTACAATTAAATGATAATTTTAAAATCGAATAATAAATACATATTTACAATTTGACATACCCTATGCCTATAATACCAATATGGTAACCCAAAACAAACACATATACTTGAAGAATTAGTGATACTTAACTGCCGATCCCCTTCACATTCGTTCGGAAAAACCGAGTCAACGAATTTCGAACACCTGAGTCGAGCGGTTAATTGCTGAGTTCGGCCGAGACAAGCCGAAGACTGCAGCCGCCCAGCAAATGACAGCCGCAACCACTCCCATTTAAAATACGTTGTCTCAGGATGAAGGTAGCCGTATACTGACAAGAAATTTACAATGAAGCTTCTAAGATATAGTGAAGAATATACATTCATCATCTCACATACAAATGTATAATTAATCTCACTCTCGAAATAGCTGGGGAGAGAGATTCACACTTCATACACAACAACTTTTGTTTCATGTATGTTAGTCTCGCTGCCCTCGCCGAAAATCTGCCAAGTGACCATCTAAAAAAACATGGAGAAGTTCTTCAATCCATGTGAGCTGGATCTAGAAGGGAGAGAGGGTGTGTTCCCCTACAATTGTGTAGAGAGTCTCCAAAATCTTGAAGAGATGCAGCTGCCACCTAGCGATAAAGTATACAATAGGTGGATGAACATTGCCATAAGTGAAGATGATTACAGATACACATGTTAAGTTTTGGACAATTTAAACTCATCTAAATTTGAAGATTACTCCAAAGTTTATTTAAAGACCGATACATTTTTATCAGAGGTAGGATTTTTAATTGTAGGTTATTGTACCTTCATACTTGTGGGCTTGAATGTGTCTGTTATGTGAGAATCACTCATAGACTGCAAGTACATATTTATCGAAGAAAGAATCAGAGGTAGACTTATCCAGCGTATGAAGTGCCATGAAAAAGGAAAATAACAAGTGCATACAGCTCATATGCGATGCCAGCTAAACGCCCATCTACATCCAGCAAATATAAGCAAGAAATTTGTACGGGTGGGCGATATCTCTGCCCATCTCTGTACATGGCTTCCAATGAATAATTCCCAACGTCGACAAATTTATGGCGTCAGATGATAGTCTACTCGACAATATGATGGAAGTAGACATTTGATATCCTGCGGAGTACCATGACATGAACAAATACCTGCTGTTGTTGCTCATAAACTAGTGTCCTCCAGGTGGTAATACCAAAAAATTACTGGAGACGCTGGAAGAAAGGAAACACCACATAGTACACTACATAAACTAAAAAAAAAAACTATAAAACGTGGGCATCCATAAATCCAAATTCATTGTGTGCTGTTATTCGATCAATGCGCATGGTTAAACATTTATATTGACCTCCACACTGAAAAAGTACAGGCAGATGGCAATAACTTAGAAAAAGACTTTTTAAGCTTATGAATATCGCGACATTTCGAAATCTTATGGAAAATGAGAGCAAGAGACAAGTCATGGAATTGTTATGCAAGGACAGAAAATGAAAGAATTGTTTTCCAAGCGCACCTTCAAGTGGAGGTCGATTTACGACGAAACCTATCACCTTTAAAAATGGAGAAAGAAATTACATTATTCGACGAACCTATTTAAGCCGGCTTTTCAGAGATCAACATTTCCAAGACTTCAATGTACAGTTCCCATCACGACATAATGAGAAATAAGAAAGTATGAAGACAACAACAGTCTCCTATATGCAGACTCATTAATTTATGAAACTGAAAGACAGGATTACTATGCAGATCAAGTCGCTGAGCCCACAATCATGGAAGAGATGCACACCAGTACCTATACCACACTCAAGCTTGCGACTCCCCCCACAATCATGGAAGAGAGGCACACCAGCGCCTATACCCCACTCAAGCTTGCGACTCCCACCCCCCACAATCAAGGAAGAGATGCACACCAGTGCCTATACATAACTCAAGCTTGCGACTCCCCCCACAATCATGGACGAGATGCACACCAGTGCCTATAGCCCACTGCAGCTTACGACTCCCCCGTTCGATCATGAAAGAGATGCACACCAGTGACCATACCCCACTCAAGCTTGCGACTCACCCCCACAATCATGGAAGAGATGCCCACCAGTGCCTATACCCCACTCAGGCTAGCGACTCCCCACCTAAATCATGGAAGAGTTGCACACCAGTGCATATACCCCACTCAAGCTTGCGACTCTCCCCACAATCATGGAAGAGATACACACCAGTGCCTATACCTCTCTCAAGCTTGCGACTCCCCCCCACAATCATGGACGTGATGCACACCAGTGCCTTTACCACACTGCAGATTGCATCTCCAGCCTCGAACATGGAAGAGATGCACACCAGTGCCTATACCGCACTCAAGCTTGCGACTCCCCCCCACAATCACGGAAGAGATGAACACCAGTGCCTATACCACACTCAAGCTAGCGACTCCCCACCACAATCATTAAAGAGATGCACACGTGCCTATACCCAACTCACACTTGCGACTCCCCCCCACAATCATGGAAGAGATGCACACCAGTGCCTATTCCCTACTCAAGCTTGCGACTCCCCCCCACAATCATGGAAGAGATGCAAACCAGTGGCTATACCACACTCAAGCTAGCGACTCCCCCCCACCATCATGGAAGAGTTGCACAAAAGTTCCTATACCCCACTCAAGCTTGCGACTCCCCCCACAATCATGAAGGAGATGCACACAAGTGCCTATACCCCAATCTAGATAGCGACTCTAGACCACAATCATGGAAGAGTTGCACACCAGCGCAAATACCGCAGTAAAGATGCGACTCCAGCACAATCATGGAATAGTGGCACACCAGTGCCTATACCCCACTTAAGCTTGGGACTCCCCCCAAACCAAATCAAGGTAGAGAGGCACACCAGTGCCTATACCGCAGTCAAGCTTGCGACTCCCCCCACAATCATGGAAAAGATGCACACCTGTGCCTAAACCCTACTCAAGCTTGCAACTCTCCCCCCACGATAATGGAAGAGATGCAAACCAATGCCTATACCCCACTAGAGCTTGCGGCTCCCCTCCCAAATCATGGAAGAGATGCACACCAGTGCCTATATCCTACTCAAGCATGCGACTCCCACCCCCCAATCATGGAAGAAATGCACACCAGTGCCTATATCCCGCTAGAGCTTGCGACTCGCCCCCACAATCATGGGAGAGATGCAACCAGTGCCTATACCCCACTAGAGCATAAGACTCCCCCTAATCATGGAAGATATTCACACCAGTGCCTATACCCAACTCAAGCATGCGACTTCTTAGCACAATCATGGCAGAGATGCACACCAGTGCCTATACCCTACTCAAGCTTGCGACTCCCCCCGCAATAATGGAAGAGATGCACACGAGTGCCTATACATTGCTCAAGCTTTCGACACCCCCTACAATCATGGAAGAAATGCACACCAGTGCCTATACCGAACTGAAGCTTGCGACTCCCCCCCCCACGATCATGGAAGAGATGCACACCAGTACATATACCACACTCAAGCTTGCGACTCCCCCACAATCAAGGAAGAGATACACACCAGTGCCTATTACCCACTCAAGCTTGCGACTCCCCCCTCAATCATGGAAGAGATGCACACCAGTGCCTATACCGAACTGAAGCTTGCGACTTCCCCAACACTCATGGAAGAATTTCACACCTGTGTCTATACCCCACTCAAGCTTGAGACTCTTCCACAATCATGGACGAGATGCACACCAGTGAATATACCCCACTGCAGCTTGGGACTACTTCCCTCGATCATGGAAGAGATGCACACCAGTGAATATACCCACACAAGATGGCGACTCCCCCTAACAAACATGGAAGAAATGCACACCAGTGCCTATACCACACTCAAGCTAGTGACTCCCCACCACAATCATGGGAGAGATGCACACCAGTGCCTATACCCTACTCAAGTTGCGACTCACCCCACAATCATGGAAGAGATGCACACCAGTGCATATATCTCACTCAAGCTTGCGACTCCCCCCCAACAATTATGGAAGAAATGCACACAAGTGCCAATACCCCAATCTAGATAGCGACTCTCCACCACAATCATGGAAGAGTTGCACACCAGCGCCAATACCGCAGTCAAGGTGCAACTCCACCCACAATCATGGAATAGTGGCACACCAGTGCCTATACCCCACTCAAGCTTGCGACTTCCCCCAAACCAAATCATGGTAGAGAGGCACACCAGTGAGTATACCGCAGTCAAGCTTGTGACTCCCCACCAATCATGGAAAATATGCACACCTGTGCCTAAACCCTACTCAAGCTTGCGACTCCCCTCCACGATAATAGAAGAGATGCACACCAGTGCCTATACATCACTCAAGTTTGCGACTCCCCCCACAATCATGGAAGAGAAGCACAACCAGTGATTATACCCTACTCAAGCATGCGACTCCCCCCCACAATCATGAAAGAGATGAACACCAGTGCCTATACCTCACTCAAGCTTGCGACTCCCCCCACAATCATGGAAAAGATGCACAACAGCGAATATACCATACCCAAGATTGCGACTCCCCCCACAATCATGGACGAGATGCACACCAGTGCCTATACCCCACTTAAGCTTGGGACTCCCCCCAAACCAAATCAAGGTAGAGAGGCACACCAGTGCCTATACCGCAGTCAAGCTTGCGACTCCCCCCACAATCATGGAAGAGATGCACACCAGTGCCTTAACCCTACTCAAACTTGCGATTCCTCCCCACAATCATGGAAGAGATGCACACCAGTGCCTATACATCACTCAAGCTTGAGACTCCCCCCACAATCATGGACTAGATGCACACCAGTGCCTATACCATCCTGCAGCTTGCGACTCCTCCCCTCGATCATGGTAGAGAGGCACACCAGTGCCTATACCCCACTCAAGCTAGTGACTCCCCACCACAATCATGGAAAGTTGCACACCAGTGAATATACCCTACTAGAGTTTGCGACTCCCCCACAACCATGGAAGATATACACACCAGTGCCCATACCCCACTCAACCTTGCGCCTCCCCCCCACAATCATCATAGAGATTAACACCAGTGGCTATACCCCACTCAAGTTTACGACTTCCCCCACAATCATGGGAGAGATGCACATCAGTGCCTATAATGCAATCAAGTTTGCGACCACCCCCACAATCTTGGAAGAAATCCACACCAGTGCATATACACCACTCAAGCTTGTGACCCCTCCACGTATCATGGAAGAGATCCACACGAGTGCCTATACCACACTCAAGCTTGCGACTCGCCCCACTATCATGGAAGAGATGAACACCAGTGCCTATACCCTACTCAAGATTACGACTCGTCCCCACAATCTAGGAAGAGAGGCACACCAATGCCTATGAACCACACAAACTTCGACTTACCCCCAATCATGGAAGATATCCACACTAGTGCCTATTCCCCAATCACGCTTGCGACTCCCATCCACAATCATGGAAGAGATGCACACCTGTGCCTATATCCCACTTTAGCTTGCGATTTCACCCTCAATCATGGGAGAGATGCACACCAGTGCCAATACCCTACTCAATCTTGGAACTCCCCCCCACAATCATGGAAGAGATTCACACCAGTTCCTATACCCTTCTCAAGGCTTTAGATTCCCCTTGACAATCATGGAACGGATGCATGCCTGTGCTTATACCCCACTCAAGCTTCCGACTCTGCCCACAATCATGGAAGAGATGCACACCAGTGCCTATATTCTACTCAAGCTTGCGACTCCCACCACCCCCAATCATGGAAGAAATGCACACCAGTGCCTATATCCCGCTAGAGCTTGCGACTCGCCCCCACAATCATGGGAGAGATTCAACCAGTGCCTATACCCCACTAAGGCATGCGACTCCCCCTAATCATGGAAGATATTCACACCAGTGCCTATACCCAACTCAAGCATGCGGCTCCTTAGCACAATCATGGCAGAGATGCACACCAGTGCCTATACCTCTACTCAAGCTTGCGACTCACCCCACTATCATGGAAGAGATTCACACCAGTGCCTATATCCCACTCAAACTTGCGACCTCCCCCCAACAATTATGGAAGAAATGCACACAAGTGCCTATACCCCAATCTAGATATCGACTCTCCACCACAATCATGGAAGAGTTGCACACCAGCGCCACTACCGCAGTCAAGATGCGACTCCACCCACAATCATGGAATAGTGGCACACCAGTGACTATACCCCACTCAAGCTTGCGACTCCCCCCAAACCAAATCATGGTAGAGAGGCACACCAGTGCCAATACCGCAGTCAAGCTTGCGACTCCCCCCCAATCATGGAAAATATGCACACCTGTGCCTAAACCCTACTCAAGCTTGCGACTCCCCCCCACGATAATGGAAGAGATGCACACCAGTGCCTATACATCACTCAAGTTTGCGACTCCCCCCACAATCATGGAAGAGATGCACACCAGTGCCTGTACACCACACAAGATTGGGACTACCCCCCACAATCATGGAAGAGAAGCACAACCAGTGATTATACCCTACTCAAGCATGCGACTCCCCCCCACAATCATGAAAGAAATGAACACCAGTGCCTATACCTCACTCTAGCTTGCGACTCCCCCCACAATCATGGAAAAGAAGCACAACCGCGAATATACCCTACCCAAGATTGCGATTCCCTCTACAATCATGGACGAGGTGCACACCAGTGCCTATACCCCACTGCAGCTTAGGACTCCCTCCCTCGATCATGGAAGAGATGCGCACCAGTGCCTATAAACCACTCAAGATGGCGACCCCCCCCCAAACATGGAAGAAATGCACACCAGTGCCTATACCGCACTCAAGCTAGCGACTCCCCACCACAATCATGGAAGAGATATACACCAGTGCCTATACCCTACTCAAACTTGCGACTCCCCATACAATCTTGGAAGAGATGCACACCAGTGCCAATCCCCAACTAATGCTTGCGCCTCCCCCCCAACAATTATGGAAGAGATGCACACCAGTGTCTATACCCTACTCAATCTGCGACTACTCCCCACAATCTAGGAAGAGAGGCACACCAGTGCCTATGACTCACACAAACTTGCGACTCCCCCCAATCATGGAAGAAATCCACACCAGTGCCTATTCCCCACTGAATCTTGCGACACAAACCCACAATCATGGAAGAGATGGACACCAGTGCCTATGACCCACTCAAGCTTGTGTTTTCACCCTCAATCATGGGAGAGATATACACCAGTGCCAATACTCTACTCAATATTGGAACTCCCCCCCACAATCATGGAAGAGATGCACACCAGTGCCTATACCCAACTCAAGCTAGCGACTCTCCACCACAATCATGGAAGAGTTGCACACCAGTGCCTATACCCCACTCAAGCTTGCGACTCACCCCCACAATCATGGAAGGGATGCACACCAGTGCATATACCCTACTCAAGTTTGCGACTCCCCACCACAATCATGGAAGAGATGCAACACTAGTGCCTTTACCGCACTCAACCTTGCGACTCTACCCACAATCATGGAAGATATGCACACCTGTGACTTTATCCCTCTCAAACATGCAACTCCCCCCTCGATCATGGAAGAGATGCACACCAGTGTCTATACCCTACCCAAGTTTGCGACACCCCATTCGAACATGGAAGAGATTTACACCAGTGAATATACCCCCCCAAACTATGCGATTCCCCCCACAATAATGGAAGATATGCACACCTGTGCTTATACCCAATTCTAGCTTGCGTTTCCCCCCCACAATCATGGAAGATAGGCACACCAGTGCCATAAACCACTCAAGCTTGGGACACTCCCCCTTCACGATCATGGAAGATATGCACACCAGTGCCTATACCCCACTCAAGTTTGCGACTCCCCACCACGATCATGGAAGAGATGCACACTAGTGCCTATACCTCAATCAAGCTTGCGACTCCCCCCATAATCATGGAAGAGATGCACACCAGTGGCCATACCCCACTCAAGCTTGCTACTCCCACCACAATCATGAGAGAGATGCACACCAGTGCCTGTCCCGCACTCAAGCTTGCGAATCCCACCACAATAATGGAAGTGATGCACACTAGTGCCAATAACCCTACTCAAACTTGCGCCTCCTCCCCCCTAATCGTTGAAGATATGCACACCAGTGCCTATAACCAACTAGAGCTTGCGATTTCTCCCCCCCCTAAATCATGGATGATATGCACACCAGTGGCTATACCCCAATCAAGTTTGCGACTCCCCCCCACAATCATGGAAGAGATGCACACCAGTGCCTATAACCTCCTCAAGCTTGCGACTCAACCCCACGATCATGGAATACATGTTCAACAGTGCCTATACCCCACTCAAGCTTGTGACTACCACCACCACAATCATGGAAGAGATGCACACCAGTGATTATATCCCACTAGAGCTTGCGGCACCCCCCACAATCATTGAAGAGAAGACACCAGTGCCTATACCCCACTACAGCATGCGACTCCCCCATGATCATGGAAGCTTGCGACTCCCTGCCCTACGATCATGGAAGTTAGCACACTAGCGCGTATAACGCACTCAAGCTTGCGTCACCCTCACAATCATGGAAGAGATACACATCAATGCCTATTCCCGACTCAAGATTGCGACTCCTCCCCACAATCTTGGAAGAGATGCACACCAGTGCCTATACCCCACAAGAACTTGCGACTCCCCCCCACCAAAATAATGGAAGATATGCACACCAGTGCTTATAACCCATTCAAGATTGCGATTCCCCCCACAATCATGGAAGAGAGGCACACCAGTGCCTATACAGCACTCAAGCTTGCGACTCCCCCCCCTTCACGATCATGGAAGATATGCACACCAGTGCTTATACCCCACTCAAGCTTGCGACTCCCTCCATCAATCATGGGAGAGATGCACACCAGTGACTATACCCCACTCACGCTTTCGATTCCCTCCTAAATCATGGAAGAGATTCACACCAGTGCCCTACCCCACTCAATCTTGCGACTCCCTCCACCTCGCGATCATGGAAGAGTAGCACACCATTGCTTATACCCCACTCTAGCTTTCGACTCCCACCCCCCCCAAAAATAGGAATTGATGCATACCAGTGCCTATTCGCCACTAAAACTTGCGCCTCCCCTCCACAATAATGGAAGATATTCACACCTGTGTTTATACCCCACTCATGCTTGCGACTCCCCCAACAATCAGGGAAGAGATGCACACCAGTGCCTATACCCCACTCATGCTTGCGACTCCCACCAAAATAATGGATGAGATGCACACCAGTGCCTATACAGCTATCAAGCATGCGACTACCCCCACGATCATGGAATAGATGCACACCAGTGTAAATACCCCACTATATATTAATACTCCACCCCACAATCATGAAAGAGATGCACACCAGTGTTTTACCCTTCTCAAGCTTTCGATTCCCCCCAAAATCATGGAAGTGATGCACAGCAGTGCCTATACCAAACTAGAGCTTGCGACTACCCCCCATCATCCTATCGTGGAAGAGATCCACACCAGTGCTTATACCCCACTCAAGCTTGGGACTTCTCCCCACATACATGGAAGAGATTCACATCAGTGCCAATACCCCACTCAAGATTGCGACTCCCCCCACGATCATGGAAGAGATGCACACCAGTGCCTTTACCCCACTAGATCTTGGGACTCCCCACCAAAATCAAGGAAGAGATGCACACCAGTGCCTATTCTCTTCTCAAGATTGCGTCTCCCCCCACCACAATCATGGAAGAGATGCACACCAGTGCCTATACCTCACTGGAGCTTGTGACCCCCCCCCAAATAGTGGAAGAGATCCACACCAGTGCCTATACCCTTCCCCAGGTTGCGACTCCCCCCCAAAATCATTGAAGAGATCCACACCAGTGCCTATACCCGACTCAATCTTGGGACTCCCCCCACGATCATGGTAGAGATGCACAACAGTGCCTATAACCCACTCAAGCTTGTGGTTCCCACCACAATTATGGAAGACTGTGCACACCAGTGCCTATACCCCACTCAAGCTTGCGACTCCCCACCCACAATCATAGAAGACATGCACATCAGTGCCTATACCCACTCATTCTTGCGATTTCCCCCTACAATCATGGAAGAGATACACACCAGTGCCTTTACCCCACTCAATCTTGGGACTCCCCCCATGTTCATGGTAGAGATGCACACCAGTGCCTATAACCCACTCAAGCTTGTGGTTCCCCCCACAATTACGGAAGACAGTGACCACCAGTGCCTATACCCCCCTCAAGCTTGCGACTCCCCACCCACAATCATAGAAGACATGCACATCAGTTCCTATACCAACTCATTCTTGCGATTCCTCCACAATCATGGAAGAGATTCACACTTGTGCCTATTACCCACAGAAGCTTGCGACTCCCCCCACGAACATCGAAGAGTTGCACAATAGTGCCTATACAGCACTCAAGCTTGCGACTCCCCCAAAATCCTGAAAGAGATGCATACAAGTGCCTATACCCCACTCAAGCTTGCGACTCCCCCCACAATCATGGGAGAGATGCACACAAGTGCCTATACCGCACTCAAAGTTGCGTCTCCCCCCACAATAATGGAAGAGATGCACATTAATGCCTTTACCCTACTCAAGCTTGCGACTCCTCCCAACACAATAATTGAAGATTTGCACACCAGAGCCTATACTACACTCAAGCTTGCGACCCCCCCACAATAATGGAAGAGATACACAAAAGTGCCTATACCCCACTCAAGCTTACGATTCCCCTCACAATCATGGATGAGATTCACAACAGTGACTAAACCCCACCCATACTTGCGACTCCCCCCCACAATTATGGAAGAGATGCACACCAGGGATTAAACCCTAATCAAGCTTGAGCTTCCCCCCACAATCATGGAAGAGTTGCACAAAAGTGCCTATACCCCACTCAAGCTTACGATTCCCCTCACAATCATGGATGAGATTCACAACAGTGACTAAACCCCACCCATACTTGCGACTCCCCCCCACAATTATGGAAGAGATGCACACCAGGGATTAAACCCTAATCAAGCTTGAGCTTCCCCCCACAATCATGGAAGAGTTGCACAACAGTGCCTATAACCAACTCAAGCTGGTGACTCCCCACCACTATCATGTGAGTTGCACACCAGTGCCTATACCGCAGTGAAGCTTGCGATTCCCCCACAATCATGGAATAGAGGCACACCTGTGCCTAAACCAAACTCAAGCTAGCGACTCCCCACCACAATCATGGTAGAGTTGCACAAAAGTGCCTATACCCCACTCAAGCTGGCGACTCCCCCACAATCATGGAAGTGATGCACTCTATGGCCTGTACCCTACCAAGCTTGCGCCGCCCCCCCCCCAAATTATGGAAGATATGCACACAGAGCCTATACTCCACTCAAGCTAGCGAATATCTCCCACGATCATGGAAGATAGGCACACCAGTGCCTATACCGCACTAGAGCTTGCGATTCCCCCACAATCATGGAAGAGATGCACACCAGTGGCTATAACCCACTAGAGCTTGCTATCCCCCCCTAAATCATGGAAGAGATGCACAACATTGTCTATACCTCACACAAGCATACAACTCCCCACACAATCATGCAAGAGATGCACAATAGTGCCTATACCCCCCTGAAGATAGCGAATCCCCCCATGATCATGGAAGAGATGCACACCAGTGCCTATACCGCACTCAAGCTTGCTTCTTCCTCCACAATAATGGAAGAGATGCACACCAGTGCCTATACACCTCTCAAGATTGCGGATACCCCCTCGATCATGGAAGACATGCACACCAGTGCCTATACCCCACTCATGCTTGCGAATCCCCCCACAAACATGAAAGAGATGCACACCAGAGGCTATAGCTTGCAACTCCCCGCCCCACGATCATGGAAGAGAAGCACACTAGTGCCTATAACGCACTCAAGCTTGCGACTCCCCCCCAATCATGGTAGAGATGCACACCAATCACTATTCCCCACTTAAGCTTGCGAATCCCACCAACAATCATTAATGAGATACACACCACTTCCTAAACCCCACTCAAACATGCAACTCACCCCACGATCATGGAAGAGATGCACACCAATGCCTATACCCTACTCAAGTTTGCGACACCCCCTACGAAAATGGAAGGTATTTACACCAGTGACTATACCCCACCCAAGCTATGCGACTCCCCTATTTCAATAATGGAAGACATGCACACCTGTGCTTATACCCCATTCTAGCTTGCGATTCCCCCCCACAATCATGGAAGATAGGCACACCAGTGCCATAAACCACTCAAGCTTGCGGTCCCCCCCCCTTCGCGATCATGGAAGATATGCACACCAGTGCCTATACCCCACTCAAGCTTGCGTCTCCCCCCCACGATCATGGAAGAGATGCACACTAGTGCCTATACCTCAATCAAGCTTGCGACTCCCCCGACAATTATGGGAGAGATGCACACCAGTGCCTATACCCCACTCAAGCTTGTTACTCCCACCACAATCATGAGAGAGATGCACACCAGTGCCTATCCCGCACTCAAGCTTGCGAATCCCTCCACAATAATTGAAGTGGTGCACACTAGTGCCTATACCCTACTCAAACTTGCGCCTCCCCCCCTATTCTTGAAGATATGCACACCAGTGCCTATAACCAACTAGAGCTTGCGATTTCCCACCCCCCTAAATCATGAATGAGATGCACAGCAGGGGCTATACCCCAATCAAGCTTGCGATTCCCCCCCACAATCATGGAAGAGATGCACACCAGTGCCTATAACCTTCTCAAGCTTGCCACTAACCCCACGATAATGGAATTAATGTTCACCAGTGCCTTTACCCCACTCAATCTTTTGACTCCCCCCCATGATCATGGTAGAGATGCACACCACTGCCTATAACCCACACAAGCTTGTGGTTCCCCCCACAATTATGGAAGACAGTGCACACCAGTGCCTATACCCCACTCAAGCTTGCGACTCCCTACCCACAATCATAGAAGACATGCACATCAGTTCCTATACCAACTCATTCTTGCGATTCCCCCCACAATCATGGAAGAGATTCACACTAGTGCCTATCCCTCACCGAAGCTTGCGACTCCCCCCACGAACATCGAAGAGATGCACACAAGTGCCTATACCGCACTCAAGCTTGCGACTCCCCCAAAATAATGAAAGAGATGCACACAAGTGCCTATACCCCACTCAAGCTTGCGACTCCCCCCACAATCATGGGAGAGATGCACACAAGTGCCTATACCGCACTCAAAGTTGCGACTCCCCCCACAATAATGGAAGAGATGCACATTAATGCCTATACCCTACTCAAGCTTGCGACTCCTCCCAACACAATAATTGAAGATATGCACACCAGAGCCTATACTACACTCAAGCTTGCGACTCCCCCCACAATCATGGAAGAGATACACACCAGTGCCTTTACCACACTCAAGCTTACGATTCCCCTCACAATCATGGATGAGATTCACAACAGTGTATAAACATCAATCATACTTGCGACTCCCCCCCACAATCATGGAAGAGATGCACACCAGGGCCTATACCCTAATCAAGCTTGCGCTTCCCCCCACATTCATGGAAGTGTTGCACAACAGTGCCTATAACCAACTCAAGCTGGCGACTCCCCACCACTATCATGTGAGTTGCACACCAGTGCCTATATATCAGTGAAGCTTGCGATTCCCCCACAATCATGGAATAGAGGCACACCAGTGCCTAAAACACACTCAAGCTAGCGACTCCCCACCACAATCATGCTAGAGTTGCACAAAAGTGCCTATACCCCACTCAAGCTTGCGACTCCCTCCACAATCATAGAAGATATGCACACCAGTTCCTATAACCCACTAGAGCTTGCGATTGCCCCCCCTAAATCATTGTAGAGATGCACACCTGTGGCTATACCCCAATCAAGCTTGCGACTCCCCCCCACAATCATGGAAGAGATGCTCACTAGTGAATATAACCTACTCAAGCTTGCGACTCACCCCATGATCATGGAATAGATGCTCACCAATGCCTATACCCCACTCAAGCTTGCGACTACCTCCCCCACAATCATGGATGAAATGCACAAAAGTGCCTATACCTCACTCAAGAATGCGACTCCCCACAATTATGGAATAGTTGCACACCTGTTCCTTTACCCCATTCAAACTTGCGACTCCCCCCACGATCATGGAAGAGAGGCACACCAGTGCCTATACCGCACTCAAGCTTACGACTCACCCCCCAATCATGGAAGCGATGCACACCAGTGCCTATACCCCACTATAACTTGCGACTCCCCCCACAATAATGGAAGATATGCACACCTGTGCTTATACCCGATTCAAGCTTGCGATTCCCAACCACAATCATTGGAAGAGAGTCACACCAGTGCCTATACACCACTCAAGCTTGCGACTCCCTCCCCCACAATCATGGATGAAATGCACACCAGTGCCTATACCTCACTCAAGAATGCAACTCCCCCACAATCATGGAAGAGTTGCACACCTGTTCCTTTACCCCATTCAATCTTGCGACACCCCCCACGATCATGGAAGATATGCACAACAGTGCCTATACCACAATCAAGTTTGCGACTCCCTCCAACAATCAAGGAAGAGATGCACACTAGTGACTATACCCCTCTCACGCTTTCGACTCCCCCTTAAATCTTGGAAATGAGGCACAAGAGTGCCTAGACCCCATTCAATCTTGCGACTCCCCCCACCCCGCGATCATGGAAGAGATGCACACCAGTTCTTATACCCCACTCATGCTTTCGACTCCCCCCCCACAATCATGGAAGAGATGCACACCAGTGACTATACCCAACTCAAACATGCAACTCCCACCCCCCAACAGTCATGGAAGAGATGCACACTAGTGCCTATACCGCACTCAAGCTTGCGATTCACACCTACAATCATGGAATAGATGCACTCCGGTGGCTATTCCCCACTATTAATTACGACTCCCCCCACAATAATAGAAGATATGCACAACTGTACTTATACCCCACTCATGCTTGCAACTCCCCCCACAATCACGGAAGAGATGCACACCAGTGCTTATACTCCACTCAAGCTTGCACCTCCCTTCCACGATCATGGAAGAGATGCACACCAGTGCCTATACCCATCTCATGCTTGCGAACTCCCCCCATAATCCATGAAGAGATGCACACCAGTGCATATAACCCACTCATGCTTGCGACTACCCCCACAATCATGGATGAGATGCATACCAGTGCCTATACCGCAATTAAGCTTGCGGCTCTTCCCCCCCCCCAATCAAAATCTTGGAAGAGATGCACACCAGTACATATACCCCACTCAAGCTTGCGACTCCCCCCCCAAAAATTATAGATGAGATGCACTCCAGTGTCTATACTCTACTCAAGCTTACGACTACTCCCCACACAATCTAGGAAGAGAGGCACACCAGTGCCTATGACTCACACAAACTTGCGACTCCCCCCCCAATCATGGAAGAAATCCACACCAGTGCTTATTCCCCACTGAATCTTGCGACTCCCACCCACAATCATGGAAGAGATGCACACCAGTACCTAAGACCCACTCAAGCTTGTGTTTTCAGCCTCAATCATGGGAGCGATACACACCAGTGCCAATACCCTACTCAATCTTGGAACTCCCCCCCCCACAATTATGGAAGAGGTGCACACTAGTTCATATACCCTTCACAAGCTTGCGATTCCCCTCCACAATTATGGAACGGATGCACACCAGTGCCTATACCACACTCAAGCTAGCGACTCCCCACCACAATCATGAAAGATTTGCACAACTGTGCCTATAACCCACTCAAGCTTGCGACTCCCCCCCACAATCATGGAAGAGATGCACACCAGTGCATGTACCCTACTCAAGTTTGCCACTCCCCACCACAATCATGGAAGAGGTGCACAACAGTGCCTATACCCAACTCAAGCTAGCGACTCCCCACCACAGTCATGGAAAAGTTCCACACCAGTGCCAATACCCCACTCAAGCTTGTAACCACCACCCCCCTGAGCCGTGGAAGAGATCCACACCAGTACCTCTACCTCACTCAAGCCTGCGACTACCCCCCCCCCCAATCTTGGAAGATATCCACACCAGTGCCTATTCCCCACTCAAGCTAGTGACTCCCCACCACAATCATGGAAGAGTTGCACATCAGTGCCTATACCCTACTCGAGTTTGCGACTCCCCCACAACCATGGAAGATATACACACCAGTGCCTATACACCACTCAACCTTGCATCTCCCCCCCACACTCATCATAGAGATTAACACCAGTGGCTATACAACACTCAAGTTTCCGACTTCCCCACAATCATGGGAGAGATGCACACCAGTGCCTATAATGCAATAAAATTTGCGACTCCCCCCACAATCTTGGAAGAGATCCACACCAGTGCATATACCCCACTCAAGCTTGTGACCCCCCCACATATCATGGAAGAGATCCACACGAGTGCCTATACCCCACTCAAGCTTGCGACTCGCCCCACTATCATGGAAGAGATGTACACCAGTGCCTATACCCTACTCAAGCTTACGACTCGTCCCCACAATCTAGGAAGAGAGGCACACCAATGCCTATGAACCACACAATCTTCGACTCCCCCCCAATCATGGAAGATATCCACACCAGTGCCTATTCCCCAATCATGCTTGCGACTCCCACCCACAATCATGGAAGAGATTCACACCAGTTCCTATACCCTTCTCAAGCTTGCGATTCCCCTCGACAATCATGGAACGGATGCACGCCAGTGCTTATATACCACTCAAGCTTCCGACTCCCCCCCAATCATGGAAGAGATGCACACCAGAGCCTATACGCTACTCATGCTTGCGACTCCCACCACAATCATGGAAGAGATTCACACTAGTACTATCCCCCACCGTAGCTTGCGACTCTCCCCACGATCATGGTAGAGATGCATACCAGTGCTATAACCCACTCATTCTTGCGACTCCCCCCACAATCATGGAATAGATACACACCAGTGCCTTTACCCCACTCAATCTTGGGACTCCCCCCCACGATCATGGTAGAGATGCACACCAGTGCCTATAACATACTCAAGCTTGTGGTTCCCCCCACAATCATGGAATAGATACACACCAGTGACTTTACCCAATCAATCTTGCGACTCCCCCCACGATCATGGTAGAGATGCATACCAGTGCCTATAACCCACTCAAGCTTGTGGTACCCCCACAATTATGGAAGACAGTGCACACCAGTGCCTATACCCCACTCAATCTTGCGACTCCCCACCCACAATCATAGAAGACATGCTCATCAGTTCCTATACCAACTCATTCTTGCGATTCCCCCCACAATCATGGAAGAGATTCAGACTAGTGCATATCCCCCACCGAAGCTTGCGACTCCCCCCACAATCATGGAAGAGATGCACACCAGTGCCTATACCCTAATCAAGCTTGCGCTTCCCCCCACAATCACGGAAGAGTTGCACAACAGTGGGTATAACCAACTCAAGCTGGCGACTCCCCACCACTATCATGTGAGAGTTGCACACCAGTGCCTATACCGCAGTGAAGCTTGCGATTCCCCCACAATCATGGAATAGAGGCACACCAGTTCCTAAACCACACTCAAGCTAGCGAATCCCCACCACAATTATGGTAGAGTTGCACAAAAGTGCCTATACCCCAAACAATCTTGCGACTCCCCCCACAATCATGGAGGAGATGCACACCAGGTTCTATACCATACTCAAACTTGCGATTCCCCCTCACAATCATCGAAGAAATGCACACAATTGCCTTTACCCCACTCAGCTTGCGACTCCCCCCCACAATCATGGAAGAGTTGCACAACAGTGCCTATACACAACTCAAGCCAGCGACACCCCAACACAATCATGGAAGAGTTGCACACCAGTGCCTATACCGCAGTCAAACTTGTGACTCCCCCCACAATCATGGAATAGAGGCACACAAGTGCCTATATCCCACTCAAGCTTGCGTTTCCGCCCATACCAAATCATGGTAGAGAGGCACACCAGTGCATTTACCGCAGTAAAGCTGGCGACACCCCCCACAATCATGGAAGAGAGTCACACTTGTGCCTAAACCCTACTCAAGCTTGAGAATCCCCCTGACAATCATCGAAGAAATGCACCCCAGTGACTATACCCCACTCAAGCTTGCTATTCCCCCACAATCATGGAAGAGTTGCACACCTGTTCCTTTACCCCACTCAAACTTGCGACTCCCCCCACGATCATGGAAGAGAGGCACAACAGTGCCTATACCCCACTCAAACTTTTGACTCCCACCACGATCATAGGAAGAGATGGACACCAGTGCCTATACCCCACTGAAGCTTGTGACTCTCCAACACAATCATGGAAGAGTGGCACACCAGTGCCTATACCAGTCGCAAGCTTCCAACTCGCCCCACAATCATGGAAAAAAAGCACACCAGTGCCTATACCGCACTCAAGCTTACGACTCACCCCCACAATCATGGAAGAGATGCACACCAGTGCCTATACACCACTATAACTTGCGACTCCCCCCCACAATAATCGAAGAATGCACACCTGTAGCTTATACCCATTCAAGCTTGCGTTTCCAACCACAATCTTTGAAGAAGTACACCAGTGCCTAAACACCACTCAAGCTTGCGACCCCCCCCCAAACATGGAAGATATGCACCCCAGTGCCTATACCCCACTCAAGCTTGCGCTTTCCCCCACAACATGGAAGAGATCACATCAGTGCCAATACCCCACTCATCTTGCGATTCCCCCCCTCCCAACATGGAAGAATTCACACTAGTTCCTATCCCCACCGAAGCTTGCGACTCCCCCAACGATCATTGAAGAGATGCACACCATGCCTATATCCACTCAACTTGCGACTCCCCCCACAATCATGGAAGAGATGCACACATTCCCTATCCCCAATCAAGCTTGCGGATCTTCCCCCCAATCAAATTTGGAAAGAATGCACACCAGTTACATATACCCACTCATGCTGGACTTCTCCACAACATGTAAGAGATGCACACGTATTCTATACCCCACTCAAGCTTGCGACACTCGCCCCCACCGACCATGGAAAAGATGCACACCAATAGCCTATACCCGCACTCATGCTGACGACTTCATTCCCCAAACATAGAAGAGATGCACACCATTGCTATACCCAACTCAAGCTTGCACGACTCCCCCACAACATGGAAGATGCACCCTAATGCCTATACCGCACTCAAGCTCGACTCCCCCACAATCATGAAGAGATGCACATTAAGTGCCTATACCAACTCAAGCTTGACTCCCCCACAATCATGAAGATATGCACACTGAGTCTATGCACACTCAACATGCGACTTCCCCCTCAATCGAGAATCACCAGTTATACCACTCAACACGACTCCCCACAATCATGAAGAGATGCACACTAATGCTATACCCTACTCAAGTCTTGCGACTCCCCCACAACAATCATGGAAGAATGCACACCTGTCTATACCCACTCAAGCTGCGACTTCCCCCCACAATCTGGAAGAGATGCACACCAGTGCTTATACACCACTCAAGCAAGCGACTCCCCCTGCAATCATGAAAGAGATGCACACCAAGACTATAACCCACTAAGTTTGCAGACTCCCCCAAACGATCATGGAAGAGATGCACACCAGTGCCTATACCCCACTCAAGCTTGCGACTCCCCCCACATTCACGGAAGAGATGCACATCAGTGCCTTACCCACTCAAGCTTGCGACTCCCCCCACAATCGATGGAAGAGATGCAACACCAGTGTCCTAAACACCACTCAAGCTTCAGACTCCCCCCCACAATCATGGAAGAGATGCAACCAGTGCCTATACCCCACTGAATCATGCGACTCCCACCACGATCATGGAAGAGATGCACACTAGTACCTATACCTCACTCAAGCTTTGCGACTCCCCCCACGATCATGGAATAAGATGGATCACCAGTGCCATATACCCCACTCAAGCTTGTGGCACCCCCCCCACCAATCATGGATGAAATGGCACACCAGTGCCTATACCCACACTGAATGCGACTCCCCAACACAATCATGGAAGAGTTGCACACCTGTCCTTACACCATGCAAATTTGCGACTCCCCCCACGAATCATGGAAGAGAGGCACACAGTGCCTATACCCCACTCAAGCTTTTGACTCCCCCACGAATCATGAAGATATGGACACCAGTGCCTATACCCCACTGAAGCTTGTCGACTCCCCACACTAATAATGGAAGAGTGGCACACCGTGCCTATACCATCGCAAGCTTCCAACTCGCCCCCACAATCATGGAAAAGATGAACATCAGTGCCTATACCGCACTCAAGCTTACGACTCACCCCCACAATCATTGAAGCGATGCATACCAGTGCCTATACCCCACTATGACTTGCGACTCCCCCCCCTAAATAATGGAAGATGTGCACACCTGTGCTTATACCCCATTCAAGCTTGCGATTCCCAACCACAATCATTGGAAGAGAGTCACACCAGTGATTATACACCATTCAATCTTGCGACTCCCCCCCTCCCTCCTGAACATGGAAGATATGCACACCAGTGCCTATACCTCACTCAAGCTTGCGACTCCCTCCAACAATCAAGGATGAAATGCACACCAGTGAATATACCACACTCATGCTTTCGACTCCCCCCCCCACAATCATGGAAGAGATGCACACCAGTGACTATACCCAACTCAAGCTTGCAACTGCCGCCCCCCACAGTCATGGAAGAGATGCACACCGGTGCCTATACCGCACTCAAGCTTGCGATTCACACCTACAATTATGGAATAGATGCACACCAGTGCCTATTCCCCACTAGAACTTACGACTCCCCCCCCACAATAATATAAGATATGCACACCAGTGCTTATACCCCACTCATGCTTTCTACTCCCCCCCCCACAATCATGGAAGAGATGCACACCAGTGACCATACCCAACTTAAGCTCGCAACTCCCGCCCCCCAACAGTCATTGAAGTGATGCACACCAGTGCCTATACCGCACTCAAGCTTGCTATTCACTTCTACAATCATGGAATAGATGCACACCAGTGCCTATTCCCCACTAGAACTTACGACTCCCCCCCACAATAATAGAAGATATGCACAACTGTGCTTATACCCCACTCATGCTTGCGACTCCCACCACAATCACGGAAGAGATGCACACCAGTGGTTATACTCCACTCAAGCATGCACCTCCCTCCCACGGTCATGGAAGAGATGCACACCAGTGCCTATACCCCACTCATGCTTGCGACTCCCCCCATAATCAAGGAAGAGATGCACACCAGTGCATATAACCCACTCATGCTTGCGACTCACCCACAATCATGGATGAGATGCACACCAGTGCCTATACCGCAATCAAGGTTGCGACTACCCCCACGATCATGGAAGAGATGCACACTAGTGCATATTCCCCACTCAATCTTGCGACACACCTCCCACAATAATGGAACAGATGCACACCAGTGCATATAACCCACTAGAGCTTGCGACTCCCTCCCACGATCATGGAATAGATGCACATCAGTGTCTATACCCCACTATATCTTAAGACTCCATCCCACAATCATGGAAGAGATGCACACCAGTGTATATACCCTTCTCAAGTATTCGACTCCCACCAAAATCATGAAAGTGATTCACACCAGTGCCTATACCCCACTATAGCGTGCGACTACCCCCATCCTCCTACCGTGGAAGAGATCCACAGCAGTGCTTATACCCCACTCAAGCTTGGGACTTCTCCCCACATACATGGAAGAGATGCACATCAGTGCCAATACCCCACTCATTCTTGCTATTCCCCCCACAATCATGGAAGAGATTCACACTAGTGCCTATCCCACACCGAAGCTTGCGACTCCCCCCACGATCATGGAAGAGATGCACACCATTGCCTATACTGCACTCAAGCTTGCGACTCCAACCACAATCATGGAAGAGATGCACACCTGTGCCTATACCTCACTCAAAGTTGCGACTCCCCCCCAATAATGGAAGAGATGCACATTAATGCCTTTACCCTACTCAAGCTTGCGACTCCTCCCACCACAATCATTGAAGATATGCACACCTGAGCCTATACTACACTCAAGCATGCGACTCACCCCCTCAATCATGGAAAAGATGCACACCATTGCTTATACACTACTCAAGCAAGCGACTCCCCCTCCAATCATGAAAGAGATGGTTCACCAGCGCCTACACCCCACTAGAGCTTGCGACTCAACCACCCCCCCCCCCGATCATGGGAGTGATGCACACAAGTGGTAATACCCCTATCAGGTTTCGACTCCCCCCCACAATCATGGATGAGATGCACACTAGTGCCCATACCCTACTCAGGCTTGCGACTCCTCCCACCCCAATCATTGAAGATATGCACACCTGAGCCTATACTACACTCAAGCATGCGACTCCCCCCTCAAACATCAAAGAGATGCACAACAGTGCTTATACAATACTCAAGCAAGCGACTCCCCCTTAAATCATGATAGAGATGCACACCAGTGCCTACACCCCACTAGAGCTTGCGACTTCCCCCCCCCCCACGCAATGGGAGTGATGCACACCAGTGGTTATACCCCACTCAAGTTTGCGACTCTCCCCACAATCATGGATGAGATGCACACTAGTGCCCATACCCTTCTCAAGCTTGCGACTACTCCCACCACAATCATTGAAGATATGCACACCTGAGCCTCTACTACACTCAAGCATGCGACTCCCCCCTCTATCATGGAAGAGATGCACACCAGTGCTTATACAATACTCAAGCTAGTGACTTCTCCTCCAATCATGAAAGAGATGCACACCAGAGCCTATACCCCACTAGAGTTAGTACTCACCAAACGATCATGGAAGAGATGCACACCAGGGCCTATACCCCACTTAAGCTTGCGACTCACCTCACGATCATGGAAGATATGCACACCAGTGCCTATACCCTACTCAAACTTGCGACTCCCCCCACGATCATGGCAGAGATGCACACCAGTGCCTATACCTTACTCAAGCTTGCGACTACCCCCCCGATCATGGAAGAGATGCACACCAGTGCCTATGCCCCACTCAAGTTGCGACTCCCCCCCACCACAATCATGGAAGAGATACACTCAAGTGCTTATACCCCACTCAAGCTTGCGACTACCCCCCGCGATCATAGAAGGTATGCACAGCAGTGCCTATACCCCACTCAAGCTTGAGATTCCCCCCACAAATTCATGGAAGAGATGCACACTAGTGCCTATACCCCACATAAGCCTGCGATTCCCCCCCACAATCATGGAAGAGAGGCACACAAGTGCCTATACCCCACTCAAGCTTGCGACTTCCCCCCCCCACGATCAAGGAAGATAGGCACAGCAGTGGCTATAACCCACTGAAGCTTGCGACTCCCCCCACAATCATGGTAGAGATGCACACCAGTGCCTTTACCCCACTCAAGCTTTCGACTCCCCCCTAC
The DNA here is from genome assembly GCA_029891345.1 of Dryococelus australis. NCBI lineage: Eukaryota > Metazoa > Arthropoda > Insecta > Phasmatodea > Phasmatidae > Dryococelus > Dryococelus australis. Next base: position 90,980,699 of record CM057007.1, on the reverse strand, counting down.
AATCATGGAAGAGAAGCACACCAGTGCCTATACCCCACTCAAGCTTGCGAATCCCCCCCCCCCTAGATCATGGAAGATATGCACACCATTGCCTATACTCAACTCAAGTTGCGACTCCCCCCCACAATCTTGGAAGAGATGCTCACCAGTGACTATACCCCACTCAAGCTTGCGACTCCCTCAAACGACAATGGAAGAGATGCACATCAATGCCTATACTCCACTGAAGCTGGCGACTCCCCCCACGATCATGGAAGAGATGCACCCCAGTGCCTATACCGCACTCAAGCTTGCGACACCCCTCACAATCATGGAAGAGATGCACACCAGTGAATATACCCTACTCAAGCTTGCGACTCCCTCCCACGGTCATGGATGTAATGCACACCAGTGCCTATAACCAACTAGGGCTTGCGATTGCCCCCCCTAAATCATTGAAGAGATGCACACCTGTGGCTATATATCAATCAAGCTTGAGACTCCCCCCCACAATCATGGAAAAGAATGCACACTAGTGAATATAACCTACTCAAGCTTGCGACTCACCCCCATGATCATGGAATAGATGCTCACCAATGCCTCTACCCCACTCAAGCTTGCTACTCCCCCCCCCACATTCATGGATGAAATACACACCAGTGCCTATACCTCACTCAAGAATGCGACTCCCCCACAATCATGGAAGAGATGCACACCTGTTACTTTACCCCATTCAAACTTTCGACTCCCCCCACGATATGGAAGAGAGGCACAACAGTGCCTATACCCCACTCAAGCTTTTGACTCCCCCACGATCATGGAAGAGATGGACACTAGTGCCTATACCCACTGAAGCTTGTGACTCTCCAACACAATCATGGAAGAGTGGCACACTAGTGCCTATACCAGACGCAAGCTTCCAACTCGCCCCCACAATCATGGAAAAGATGCACACCAGTGCCTATACCGCACTCAAGCTTACGACTCACCCCCACAATCATGGAAGCGATGCACACCAGTGCCTATACCCCACTATAACTTGCGACTCCCCCCCCTACAATAATGGAAGATATGCACACCTGTGCTTATACCCCATTCAAGCTTGCGATTCCCAACCACAATCATTGGAAGTTAGTCACACCAGTGCCTATACACCACTCAAGCTTGCGACTCCCCCCCTCCCGAACATGGAAGATATGCACACTATTGCCTATACCCCACTCAAGCTTGCGAACAATCAAGGAAGAGATGCACACCAGTTAATATACCCCTCTCACGCTTTCGACTCCCCCCTAAATCTTGGAAATGAAGCACAAGAGTGCCTATACCCCACTCAATTTTGCGACTCCCCCCACCCCGCGATCATGGAAGAGATGCACACCAGTGCTTATACCCCACTCATGCTTTCGACTCCCCCCCACAATCATGGAAGAGATGCACACCAGTGACTATACCCAACTCAAGCTTGCATCTCCCGCCCCCCACAGTCAAGGAAGAGATGCACACCAGTGCCTATACCGCACTCAAGCTTGCGATTCACACCTACAATTATGGAATAGATGCACACCAGTGCCTATTCCCCACTAGAACTTACAACTTCCCCCCCCACAATAATAGAAGATATGCACACCTGTGCTTATACCCCACTCATGCTTGCGACTCCCCCCACAATCACGGAAGAGATGAACACCAGTGCTTATACTCCACTCAAGCTTGTGCCTCCCTCCAACGGTCATGGAAGAGATGCACACCAGTGCCTATACCGCACTCAAGCTTGCGATTCCCCCCAACAATCATGGAAGAGATGCACACCAGTGCCTATACCGCACTCAAGCTTGCGACTCCCCCCACAATCATGGAAGAGATGCACACCAGTGCCTATACCTTACTCAAGCTTGCGACTCCCCCCACGATCATGGAGAGATGCACACCAGTTCCTATAGCGCATTCAACATTGCGACTCCCCCCACAATCTTGGAAGAGATGCACACCCGTGCCTATACCCTGCTCAAGCTTGCGACTCCCCTCACAATCATGGACGAGATGCACACCAGTGCCTACACCCTTCTTAATCTTGCGATTCCCCCCACGATCTTGGAAGAGATGCACACCAATGCCTATACCTCACTCAAGTTTGCGACTCCCCCCCCCACATTCATGGAAGAGATGCACACCAGTGCCTATAACCCACTCAAGCTTTCGCCTCCCCCCCCTCCAAAAGGAAAATGAATGGGAAATTTAAACTTGAGTATGTTGGGGAACTGATGAGGGAATTCGTAATGTTTTATGTCAATATGTACAGTTACATATGTTGTGGCAAAGTTACAAGAAAGCTAGGGGTTTGCAGACGATAAGCTTGAAAATTATAATCATATTTTGAGATTACACAACAGAGTTGGAGCAGCAACAAGTCGGGCATGTTACCATAAATAATACATGTTCATATCAGCATGTAGTCTATAGACAGTCCATGAGTAAAGTCGCACTTATTTGGCAATATGGCAAGAAGCAAATAGCATATGGTTTTATTGGGTAGAAATAATTAAGAAATGAAAACTATTCAAAAGCATATGGTAGAAAAACTTGAAGTGCCATAAAGTATAATATAGTTATATTGGGTTTAAATTCACAAATAATAAATAATAGAAGACAGAAGAGATAAAGTAGAAAAGGAGAAAGGAAATTAGTAGTCTTCTATCCGAAATAAGCATATTATGTATGTATGCTGCTATAACAAAACATTATATGCCAGTTGCACGACATTAGAGCACATTCAAGAGGATTTTCTATCCTGTCAGGTGTGTTACTTTAAGTCTAATGATGGTTCAGCTACATTTGATGAAGAGTCATTGCAGCTTTATTATTGATGGTGTATGTATATTTTATGATTCTGTTTGAAGCAATTAGCTAGCCGGGGAAACTAGCATGATCTAAATGTATATTTCCTTGGGTATTGGGTGAATGTTGGGTTAATGTTATGTGAATGTCGGGTGAATGCCAGGTGAATGTTGGGTGAATGCTAGGTGAATGTCGGGATGCCAGGGTAATTCCTCACCTCGGGGAGGTTAAATCGCCCAGGTCTTCCAGTTATAAAACTCTTATTTGCTACTGTTCTCAATTACCCCTGGAGACAGGGGCAATGTTAAGTCTGAAGTGGTTTCACTCAGGCCTAACCCATCCCTCTCACCACAAAAACTATTAAAAATTATAAAATTATTTATTTTGGTGATATTTTAACAATGAAAATTTATGAAAATGATTACTTTTTATACAGCATAGAATTTATATTTTGAGCACCATCTACCAAGCTGCAGTATACCCATTCCTTCATACCGGAAACACTCGATGCACTCCTACAAGGTCATTATCAGGGAGAGACTATGAAATCACCACCAGCAATATTGACTATAGATTGTTATGACGCCGACCACTGTTTCCTCTTCGACTGTTTGCCTGCCGCAGCAAGGGAACTGCACCAACAGGAATCAGGCTCTACCAAGAGGCATACCAACGTGCAGTGTCCGGCAAGCGTTCTCAAGGCAGTGCAAGAGAGTCTAAGTGCAGAAATCATTGTGTAGCCCATGTGGCATTTTAGCAGTTTAACCTTCACCAACAGGTCTGAGTTCGGTACCAATGTTTAGTTTTTTCCAAGAGGAGTGTGTAATTTATAGACGAATAAATACCGTAACTCAGGAAAGTGCATGTTTAATCTTGTCTTCGCCTCAGAGTGCATAAGTGCACAAGACCCTCATTTCCCAACATTTCTCAAATGTGTATTCTACGTGTTTTATTCATGAGTGTGTTGTACTGCATTATTTCTACGTATTTAATTAATGTGGTGTGTGGTCCACCCCGAGAGTCCACGAAGCTCTACATTCAGGTTTTATTAACCATTCTTCAAGGAACCAAGAAATGAAGGCATTGGCCACGACCCGAAGCATCAGCAAGAGTCAGCCCTACAAATCTGGCACTGCCTCTGGCGATGCCTGGCGCCGGGCAAATCAAAACCTGTTATCCAATTTCCCTCTTAAATGCTCCTTTTCCTTTCTCCGCGCGATGGAGACATGCAGCCAGGTGTCAGTCAGATCTTGCATTTCACTCCGACAATTTCGCTTGTGCAGTGGTGTATGGGAACTAGGAATGCTACTTCTGTTTGGGTTTAAAGCCAATTTTTGGGTTTCTAACCCTTATCCTTCACCAAAGTTGTGAGAGGTGAAATATTATAATTATGGCATCTTATCCATTTTCACCACTAGAGACGGCAATACTCTTACCCAACCTATCTGTCTTCTTCTTATCTTTCTTATTTTACTCTTTTCTATCATATTTTCTTATATCATAATTTCGGCTCTTATATTTCTTCTCATTGTTCTTTTCTGTCCGCATTGCTTGTTTGTTCTAAGTATGTTTAATTCCCAGCATTGTAACCAGCCTGTTAAATTCATTCTTGCAGAAACATGGAAATTTAAAAACTATGCAGTTTTCTATCTTCATAGTACTTTCAGAATGTACTCTTCGTCCAGAGAGCTACGCAAAGGGTTGCTTTAGCAGCCGTGCGGGTGGTAAAGTGAGAGGGCAATGCCAGAAGATGATGCCAGTTCCAATCAAGGGATGAATGACCAGTTCCCTACTTATGGATGGATGACGAGCGCACTAAAAGAAACTCCACTGAAGAAAAATAAATACTTGAAATAATAAAATTAATGTGTAACAAATAAAGCAAAATATTAATAATGTAAAATTATGAAATTTTATTTCTAATTTCTTTACATGATTTTAAAGCAAGAAAAAATTCCTCAAGAAATGCGAATAAAAAAATTATTAATTACACATTCTTATTCTAGAATAAAAATGAGAACTTCATAACTACAAAAACTTACATTCTTTTAAATATATGTATTTTCTCCCATACATACGATTTCTCAAACACATTATTAAAACCTTCTCATTGGTAGATGTTTTGGTATCTCAGTATTCTATGGCACCTGTACGGTGATTAAAAGGTCAGAAGTTCGCTACTACAGCCCTTCACGAGATTTTTTTAGTTGCCTTGCCATAAAATATGGCGATAAGGTAGAGAATCCCATTTAGTTCCCATGACAAGTCCACATTATGAACATCGAGCATGGCGACATTAGCACATTCTAGCATATGATGAGACAACCAAGATGGCAGCCGAGTAGTTCCAACACACTCGCAAGATGCCGCGTACATGCACACGTGCTACTCCAGGATGAGATCTTGCGACATCAACCAGGACAAAAAGCACTTTTTTTGTTGCTAAATAGTAAACGTGGCTGGAATACATACAGGGGCAAAGCAGCTTTTGCCGAGCAGAGTGCGGCATGAAATTGAAGGAAGAATAAATGTGACAGAAACGGATGTGACAGCTGTCCACGGATCATCTAACGCCGTACTGCAGCCACTGAGCCCAGCTCGAACACCGTGCAACTAAGCTACCCGGTAGTCTCTCTCTCTCTTGCAATGGATGCTGGCCAATATGTAAACGGATGTGACAGCTGTCCACGGATCGTCTAACGCCGTGCTGTGGCCACTGAGCCCAGCTCGAACACCGTGCAACTAAGCTACCCGGTAGTTTTTCTCTCTCTTGCCTAGGATGCTGGCCAATATGTAAACGGATGTGACAGCTGTCCACGGATCGTCTAACGCCATACTGCAGCCACTGATCCCAGCTCGAACACCGTACAACTAAGCTACCCGGCAGTCTTTCTCTCTCTTGCCTACGATGCTGGATAATATGTAAACGGATGTGACAGCTGTCCACGGATCATCTAACGCCGTGCTGCAGCCACTTAGCCCAGCTCGAACACCATGCAACTAAGCTACCCGGCAGTCTTTCTCACTCTTGCCTAGGATGCTGGCCAATATGTAAACGGATGTGACAGCTGTCCACGGATCGTCTAACGCCGTGCTGCAGCCACTTAGCCCAGCCCGAACACCATGCAACTAAGCTACCCGGCAGTCTTTCTCACTCTTGCCTAGGATGATGGCCAATATGTAAACGGATGTGACAGCTGTCCACGTATCATCTAACGCCGTGCTGCAGCCACTTAGCCCAGCCCGAACACCGTACAACTAAGCTACCCGGCAGTCTTTCTCACTCTTGCCTAGGATGCTGGCCAATATGTAAACGGATGTGACAGCTGCCCACGGATCATCTAACGCCGTGCTGCAGACACTGAGCCCAGCTCGAACACCGTGCAACTAAGCTACCCGGCAGTCTTTCTCTCTCTTGCCTACGATGCTGGCCAATATGTAAATGGATGTGACAGCTGCCCACGGATCATCTAACGCCGTGCTGCAGCCACTTAGCCCAGCTCGAACACCATGCAACTAAGCTACCCGGCAGTCTTTCTCACTCTTGCCTAGGATGATGGCCAATATGTAAACGGATGTGACAGCTGTCCACGTATCATCTAACGCCGTGCTGCAGCCACTTAGCCCAGCCCGAACACCGTACAACTAAGCTACCCGGCAGTCTTTCTCTCTCTTGCCTACGATGCTGGCCAATATGTAAATGGATGTGACAGCTGCCCACGGATCATCTAACGCCGTGCTGCAGACACTGAGCCCAGCTCGAACACCGTGCAACTAAGCTACCCGGCAGTCTTTCTCTCTCTTGCCTACGATGCTGGCCATTATGTAAACGGATGTGACAGCTGCCCACGGATCATCTAACGCCGTGCTGCAGCCACTGAGCCCAGCTCGAACACCATGCAACTAAGCTACCCGGCAGTCTTTCTCACTCTTGCCTAGGATGCTGGCCAATATGTAAACGGATGTGACAGCTGTCCACGGATCGTCTAACGCCGTGCTGCAGCCACTTAGCCCAGCTCGAACACCGTGCAACTAAGCTACCCGGCAGTCTTTCTCTCTCTTGCCTAGGATGCTTGCCAATATGTAAACGGATGTGACAGCTGTCCACGGATCGTCTAACGCCGTGCTGCAGCCACTGAGCCCAGCTCGAACACCGTGCAACTAAGCTACCCGGTAGTCTTTCTCTCTCTTGCCTAGGATCCTTACCAATATGTAAACGGATGTGACAGCTGTCCACGGATCGTCTAACGCCGTGCTGCAGCCACTTATCCCAGCTCGAACACCGTGCAACTAAGCTACCCGGCAGTCTTTCTCTCTCTTGCCTAGGATGCTGGCCAATATGTAAACGGATGTGACAGCTGTCCACGGATCATCTACCGCCATGCTGCAGCCACTGAGCCCAGCTCGAACACCGTGCAACTAAGCTTCCCGCAGTCTTTCTCTCTCTTGCCTAGAATGCTGGCCAATATGTAAACTGATGTGACAGCAGTCCACGGATCATCTAACGCCATGCTGCAGCCACTGAGCCCAGCTCGAACACCGTGCAACTAAGCTACCCGGCAGTCTTTCCGCTCTTGCCTAGGATGCTGGCCAATATGTAAAGGTAACATTGAAACCCTCACAGAAAAATTGGCATGTGATTGGAAAACCAATACACATTTGTGGAAAATGTATTCGTTTTCTACTTTCTTAAGTTTCCAAAATTGTGTAAATATGAAGTATCAAATACAAACATTTTGAATAAATGACTGTAATCAACATTTAAAGAATTAAATCTGTAATATCCTTTATAGTTATCACATAAAACTACTTTACTTTGTTAACAGAGTGCTTTTTTTATTTCATGAACTAAATCAGTATATTATTGTGCTTCTTTTTACTTTAGTGTCAAAACATGTCCTTTTAACATCGAGATATAAGTTTTTTTTTTAGACTGATGTACACATTTGAAACAGTTGCTGAATCACCAACCTATTACCAATTGCACTTGGAATCTACGCAATGTATGCGTAGAGTCTCTGCACAACCTGTCACTATTTTTAGAATATTTTGCATAAATAATGTAACAATTTGATCTGCTGCCTATGTTTTGCATTCAAGTTTGTGACACAAGAACATAAGAAGTTTTGTGCTACTTTGCCATCTCAGATGTAATGGGTGTTTGAAGCCTTGTGTTAGTCGGGTTTGTGATTATGCTCCCAAAATGTTCTGGCCCAGCAACACAGTAGGAAACAGCAGTTCCAAGACATTACAAATGAACAGAAACTTTAGTGCCTGAAAGACATATATTAAAATGGAATAGAATGCATTCGTGATAATTCAATATCTTGCGAATCAGCACAACTTACCACACTGTTGAGAAGTGTTACATTTTTTGTGAGATCTTCTGCGAGCCTCTGCAACACCTTCAATTCTCTGTCTAGGTCTTGCGCCTAAGAAACATGGAAATAAGACATGTTTAAAACATTTTAGTTTTCAACTGAAGAGAAGATTTTAGGATTGCCCACCAACAAAATCATTTAATGCACGAAACATATTTCAGAAATTATTTTCTTATCTACTTGTTAGTTGTAACTCGCAGTTATTATACAGGTGTGAACGCTTAACACATAAATCGAAGTAAGCTAGGCGACCGTGTTTATGCCAGTGTTATTGTTTTGATTATCAGTGCGCGGTTATGTATATTGTATATGCCAGTGTTTCTGCCAGTGTTATTGTTTTGATTATCAGTGCACGGTTATGTATATTGTATATGCCAGTGTTAATGCCAGTGCTTGTTTTATCTACCCTATGTGTCCTTGACCTGTCACGTATGTACCAGAGACAAATGGTTTCATAGTGCTGTGTTTGGTTAGATATAATTATTTTTAATAAGATTTGAGTGGCCTGTATTCTTTACACGTCCAACAGTTCATGCATTTGATGTGTCATCTTGAGGAGGCACGAATGGCCACACGTAAAATGACAGGGATACATATTTGTGTATGTACATATTCTTAATTTGTCACGTAAGGTTTTGATGCATTAAGAGTGTTTTTAGAATTTTATTAATATAAAATTTTGCAAACCAGTATCTCCAGATATACTGACCATTGGCATTAAGTTTCGAATGGACAGGTGCACAGAACCACGTGGCTGGCTAATCTAGAAAAATACTAATTCAGTTTCATCAGTGTTATATGCACCATAATGAGGACTCGTGTAATGTGCCACACTTTTAATACATAAGGGCATAGTAGACTTCACAGGGGAAAGGTACCAGAAAGTTGTTGCACTTGTTAAATGAAGTGGAATGTGAGGTTAGGTTGCAATGGTAATCAGAAGTGGTTGGGTTAAAATATTATTTTATATATTTTATTTTACGCATGTTTACATATATAAGGGTTTTTATGCAATTTCACCTGATCGGCATTGCAGTTGTTCCTTTAATTTCATTCAGTATAATCATTGTGTAATTAATTACGTCATGTGATTCATCGGCAGGAATCTCCGCCAATGAGCGAGCTTCGCTCCAAGTACAAAGTAGTAGCTTCCTAGGTCCTTTGGGGTGACCACCATGTCGCGGTGCTCCAGAAACATCTTTTAACATCCAATCGTTATGAAATTCTGTGAGTTTATTATAATCCACAAGAACTGTTTGATTTTAACCGGAATATGCATCACCCCCACACATTGGACCATCTTGTACATGGCCGAAACATAAAATACACTAATAACATGTAGGTCCATTGCATATTTTGTTCTGTGTAAGAGCCATCCTGGCTGTAATGACAGTTTATATATGTTCAGTGTCCAATTGGGAATAAGTTGTAATAAAATTATGTGATGTAAATACCCACATTATTTATTGCATTTAGCCGGGTCATGGCTACATAACATTAAACATAATTATTTATGGTATGTAACTCATGTATGTTGGATCATGGCATTGGGTGTCCTCAACAACCCATCGAGAATGAGCTAGCATTTTAGGGAGGCCCACATCCCTTACTAGTCTAGGCATTCTGGATTTAGTATCATTCTGGTGGAATATCAATCAACAGTGGCAATATTGTCAGAGACTGTGGACTAGAAGAACAGCCATGTGGCTGTTGGCATCACGAGCCAGAGAGCAGCATCATTATCATCATCGTCGTGCTCACACCACAGACTGGTGCCCTACCCTGGTAAAGCATCCAACAAAATGTTTCCTGTCCATATAACCCAGTTCTTTGTATTCCAGCACTGCTCCATTCTCACCTCATTTCATCATCTTCAGCTCTCAAGATCTCGCTGGGAAGAGCCACCAATATCTTTCAAATATCTGTTAACTCAACTCACGACAGACAGCATGGCTTCGACTGCTGGCAATGCTGAGCCACTGAGACCACAGACTTGGTGCTGGACAGTTTTCTGCTGATAAGCAACTGAAGCACTCTCACGGAATGTAGCACCAGTTGTCCTGTAGGGCCGAACCAGAAACATGGAATTTTCAACTGTGAACTAAATCATGCTTCAAGAGATACGAGTGAACATGCCACGGCACTCCCTTCTACGAACTGCACACGGCTGTAGCCAAAACCACTCTTATCTTGGCCATGATCTTCACCACTGATTTTCGATGTTGTGCCAACAGGTGGATACAATAATAGGGAAGGAGGTTACTACAACTCTACAAGGCTCCCCCCCCCCCCCATCATTCTCTTCATCATCAAAACCTACAGAGCTCAACCTTACTCCAGATATTGTATACAATTTATTTATGAAATTCATTATAAAATTATTAAGGAAGTTCATAGAAAGGCACTTTGCCACTTTACTGGAACTCGGGATTTTTTTGCGAAATTCTCAACACCAAGTGTGGCAGCTCTGAAAATGTCAAAGTAAAATTTGGTTAAGTGTGGGTGTCTTACTCTAATACTATTTTCCTTTTGTAGCATATCTTAAAACGAACTGCAAAATGACAAACAGTTGAATAAAATAGGAGGAATATATGTAGGCCCAGTCGCACAGGCATCAGGCATCCAGAACCTAAGCCACCAGCCATTTTGGAATTTTTCCTTATTGCCCTTCAAACTTTCTTGTTTTCCCGTCAAAATCAACCACTCTTACCTTAAAATCGAACCTTTTTCCGTAAAGATATTCCTTTTCCCCCAAAATCTCCCGATTTTCCCTCAAAGAATCACCCGTCCCCCATTTGCAAAAACATGCACCGAAAAGGCACTTTTATAGCCATTTGAAGGATGTTGGGGATTCACTTTTAATCTACAGCCCTTTACCACATTAATACCACCTCTCAGGTCTCAGGCAACTATTTTAAAATTGTGAAAATTTTAATAATCGAGGAAAATATAACATAAATCTGACTCTCACACCATTACCCTAACCACCCTACCAACCCTAAAACCTAATTATAAAAATGCGAGATTATTCGCAAAAAAAATGATATAAATTAAAAAAATCGAGGAACTTATAATGTAACATAACCACTATCCCATCATCTCCCTAAAGAGTCCCTCCACCCTTTTCAATACCCTCACTCTCCATAGTCAGAAAGAAAATACTGGTAACTAATAAACCTAAATTTCCTATAAATGTGTGGAAATTTTGTCTGAGTAAATTTCTTAAAATATTGTTTGCTAGGTAGGTATTGTCTTCTCATTGGCAGCAATATCATTACAGATGAAATTAGAAACACGTGAAACAGTATCACTACAATTAAAACACATGAGTAACTAACCCATGATTCAAATTCAGAAAAACACATAAAATAATGCTAGCTTTCTATCAAATTCATCACGGAGATAGGATTCGGGGCGTAAACTTCGGATGTAATCAATCTAATGTATTGAATGAAACATTTCACTAACCTGAAATATTTACATGGCCATCCCTATGAAAATAAGTTACTGAGCCACTTAGAATAACTAAGTATACATGACGTACAATAATGATACTTGTGTAACAAATTTAGCTAAAATTGGTTGATTATTTTCTTAATCGGTGCTAATTTACTAAACTGCAAAAAAATGTTTTTTAAACAATGCATCTAATAGATTCTATCAGCATAAAAAGTTTGGTTGCATTTGGTTAAATTGTTAAATAGATATGCGAAATAAGTCAAAAATTTTCACGGCCGCCATTATGAAACACATAGTCTGATCACATTTAAATCATGAAAATTTACATGGCCCACTGTAGGTGTGCAACATTTTGTTGAAATTATTTGAATTATTCCGAACATATGGCAAAATGTTCATTTTACTCACCTGACACCACTTTGCAAAAAATCCGGCAAAAGAGAATCTCTGTACACATAAATGATGCATATAATGAATACTCTGCATTCAAAATTTGGTAGAATTTTGTTGAAATATTTCGCAGATAAAATTAACTAATCTAAATTATTTACACAAATCCCATTAAAACATGCCTGCCGCACATAACACATGTTATTTTTAATACTCACTGTCGCAATACTTGCGTGAAATGTCGGTATAAAGCGATTGATTGATCCTCGAGATATGCCATAAAATCTCCATTGTTCAAGAGACGAGCTTCATAAAGAGAGGACGAAAGGTTTATGTATTACCACATCAAATGATTGTTATAGATACAATTTACTGAGTTAAATTTCCATCTGTCACATTGTTTTGTATGTATAGCAACCCAAGCCTAAGCTTAAATGTTTGTATAGGTGCCATTCAGAAAATAAGATACTTGCACACATAAAATATATAAATTAATATGGTCTACCACAGTACAACTTCTTCTCCAGTTTGAAAGAAATGTTTTCTTATTATTTCCTGAGACACTACATAAAAACTCTATTATTTGATGTCCAGCTATCTTACAAAATGGCAGACAAAAAAGCTTTTGCATAGGAAATTTTGATGGATGTAACTGATACTGTCAGCATATATATTTAAGTTAATTTTTTTTTTCAATTTTGTAAAATAAGAAATGTTGTCCTGAAAAGATTTTATGGCAACCATTTTGAAAATAGTGTGTCTAACCCTCTCAAAAATCACCAGTTTACACGCCCTGCTGTGTACTTCTTTTGTTTTACCAAATTTCGTATAAATCGATTGTTTTTTTTTAGCGCTATCGCGTAATCTTAATATTCCAAATGATACAATTTTACAAACTGACGAACAAAAGAGAGTACGTGTTGACTGATTTATACAACCAGGGTAGAAAGTTTCATTGGAATTGATTAAATGGTTCCGAAGATATAGTATACTATTATAAAAAGTTAGATGGCTGCCATTAAAGAAAATGTGTTTACATACTTGAAACATATTTGTACTTATCACCTGCCTCATTACTATTTGCTTGACAAATTTGATACAAATTTATTAATTGTTACATGAGATATAACACAAAACCTTTATTAATTCGTGTAGCACTATCTTACAAATTGGCAGGCAGAAGTGGTCGTTGTTTGGCTTATATGATGTACGAGATATTAATACATATTTTCGGTGTACAAAATTTGGTTTAAATTGGACAAATGTTATGATAGTTGTACAAAATAAACATAAAATATTTGCATGCCTGCCGTTTTTAAAATAAGTGGCTGAAAATTTTAAATAGCTAATATTTATCTGGCCTATCATATTACAATTTATGTGTCAATTTTAACTAAAATTGGTTGAGTAGTTTTCGAGGTGAAATGTAAAAGTATTTTTTTTTCATATCGTGCTATCTTACAATATGGTTGACCAATATTGAAATTGACCAAATTTAATGATTGGTACTATTTTAATTAATGATTTTAATCGAACATTTCTGTCAAATTTATCGGTTGTACACTTTTCTATATACGTTTAAATTTTGACATTGCCGATGGCAAGTTTGGAGTAAATAATATTTTCCCGATATTAACAAACAATCATCAAATTACGCATGAGATATTTATTTCACGGAAATATCAATTTATAAAAAAATTATTATTGTTTTATATAATGTAAATCAATAAAAAAACATTTAAAAATTCGTGGTTATGGTTTGGTCAATATCGCACTACCATGAATATCGATTGTGCGGGACTGTCCAGTATCGAAAATGTCTGGCAACGTACTTGAACTACCATGTATATCGATTGTGCGGGACTGTCCAGTATCGAAAATGTCTGGCAACGTACTTGAACTACCATGTATATCGATTTTGCGGGACTGTCCAGTATCGAAAATGTCTGGCAACGTACTTGAACTACCATGTATATCGATTGTGCGGGACTGTCCAGTATCGAAAATGTCTGGCAACGTCCTTGAAAAGTCCTTGTGGCTTTCTTCTCAACCTTGCAATGGCATGACCAACTGTTATATTTTGATACTCAGCAAGACTTCTCTTCCTTGATATTAAAATAAATTTTAGACCGCCGAGGGCAAGTATTTCTGTTAGATTATTTTTCCCCGCACGTTTTGCATAATGTTTCTCGCCCGTAACTTACGTTTTATGTCTTCTGTTCTCGTTTAGTGGTTCTCGTGGCGTGGCCCGAGTTCGGCGCCACCTTTATAAGTATGTGTGCCTAGTCATCCGAGCAGGAGAGCTAACAATATGGTCCTGGCGTGGAGTCATTTTCCAGCCTGATGCCTGTTTCGAACATCTCAGATTTTCCTCTGTTCATGATGCCCTGACTTCTAGCCTAGCCTCGTCTACAGGCCAAAAATTTCTATTTTTTTTTGCATGTGCTTATGCATGAGCATGGATCTGTTTGGAGAAAAAGAACTAGAAATGTAACTTATCCCGTTTTGTCAGACAAGCCTGATTAATGAACATTCACTTTTGTCTTCGTGATTTTAAAAATTATATATATTTTTTTTCCAGTAATTTTACCTCAGAAATGTTGTCTTAACTAAATTCGCCATGTTCGCTTAACAAAAGTTTTAACTCGGCACCTAAAAAGCTACAGGTATTATCACATGTGGTCTTTGCACAGGGGATTCCAAATAATTAATTCTCTTTAAAGTTGTGTGAAATAAAATTTAAGAAATACAAAAAAGTGTTATTAAAACTTATATTATTTTTGTTATGAATCTGGAAATTTTATTTATGGTTACCTTGAAGCCCTGCTTCAAGTCTGACATGTGTGTCAATAGGCAAACTCAAGCAATTTTACGAGAGCACTCCTGTCCTGCCAAAGACTGTCCTGCCTGAACGATTTATTTTTCATCCCGCCAGCTGGTAAAGTGTGTAATGCCTACAATTTTCTGGAGTACGATTAAGGCTGCTATTATGGGATTGTTGTGTTTACAGAACTACATGATGAAAATGAACTTGGCTAGCAAGTCTGTTTGGTTATGTGCCACGTCTGTATTTGGTAGCCCAGATTAATAAACTGTTATTTTGTTTGAAGACGGGTTTCTATTTATAGAGGCAATATTTTTGCTGCATAATTTGATGATTATAAGCATAAATTCAAAAAATTGTCTTAAAATTTTTGTTCATGTCCGCGTTTCAGGGAGTTAGTTAAAAAAAAATGAATTATTTAATATTCCAACCAGTAGACTTTACTTCCTTGCTTTGAAAAGTTTTAGAACCAACAGTTTTTGTATGAACGACAAGTATAACAAGGATCACTAAGTGTCTGGTATTGATTTACTTGAAGGTATAAGTTGTTCTTAAATATATTTAAAAAAATAAATTGTAGCTATTATTAAACAAAAATATACAAAATGTCGTTATTGTAATCAATATATAAAAAATAGCTCTACACACAACACACACACACATATATATATACACAAATATATAGCTTACTTTAAAGACTGCTTAAAGTAACTCACTGTAATCTATTTCAACGTGAATTACCTAAATTGTTAGATTTAATTTGTAATTAACAAAAGCTCTAAAAGTTTGAATGGTAAGAATTGTTACAACAACAAGGAAGACGACATACGGAGTTGGAGGAGAAGCTGTGATTGGTTACCACCGAGCAGACGAGTGTGGAGAGCGAGGAGAAGGTAGTGGTAGTCGCCAATACAGATATCTCAGGAAAAACCCAGCAGTTTTGCTTGAGCCCAGGGTGGGTAAAGGTGGTGTGACAATATAGCCCGCCCCTTACGATGGACAGACACCCTGGTACGAATACAGGCACCAGTTCGATATTGTTGCTGCCCTGAATGGCTGGACGGGAGAGTAGCGGGCGAACTACCTGGCGGCTGTACTGAGGGACACTGCATTAAGCTTAATGTAGTCGCTGCCAGAACGACCTCGGCTACAATATTCCATATTGGTGTCGGCTTTGGAGCTGCGATTCGGCGAACGGTACCTGCGACACGCCACCATGCCCATATGCGAAGTCACATCCAGCGATGAGGGGAACCGCTGTTGGAGCTGTTGCAGGTCATCGTAAGGCTGACACACCTATCTCTAGAGAGATACTCCGAAGAGGCATCAGACGTCATTGTAGTCGACATTTTCATGGATGCTATTACCGATGCGGATGTGCGCCGAGGTGTACGCCTGGAATCGCCACACAGTGTATAGAATGCCCTGGTCCGAGGCACCGGAGGTAGAATCAGCGAATCATGAGCCGACGTTCCAGCATGCAGTACAGGCAGCTACCATGTGCAATGACGACGATGTATAAAGCATCCTGTACGTCATGAGAAAATATGGAGACCACAATGAAAGACATTGTTGCAATATTCTGTACGAGGAAACCCAGTTTTTATCCACCTAAGCATCTGGAATGTTTGAAACATAGACAGAGAGGACACTTGAGTATCAAGTGCCCGAAAAGGACTACAGGATCCGGCAGCCAAATGTGAGTACGACTGAGAGTTTGTTAAGTAGTCAGGAGATGTCGATAGAGAAACTTTTGAACTCCATAGAAGCTGCGACATCTATCCTTCATCGACGGAGGCACAGTTAATGCTGGAACTGTGAAAAGGAGGGACACTTACGAGCCTGGTGTCCAGAGGTGCCCATTGAGGCCAGTCACCGAGGAACAGGTCAAGGGACGGCTGCACGAACAATTGGAACTGACAGCCTCAGTAATTCTTATCCAAACCATGGGCTAATCGAAACAACTGGTAATATCCTATATGAGAGAACGAACGAAGATTACCATATGGTGGTAAGAAGAACAAGGATATTGGAGTCGGACCACGTAAGGAGTCACCCAGCAGTTAATGCAGGCGAGGAAATAAGATAATTAAAGTTTTCAGAAAGAGCTGCACATATTCAACTTAAGGAGATGGCAGACGGCCAGGGGGTAGAGTATGAACATATCCCACTGTCTAGTGGCATCAAGAAGAAGGCTATATGTTGTCCGAGAGTTGGAGATGAAGCATTTAAGGAAGGATGGCTTGTGTGGCTATATGAAAGAAAACACCTTTTGGGGGAATAAATCACAAACTAAATATTTTGGGAAGGCCCTTACCAAATTTTGAAACAAGTGACACTGCCTACCAGATCTGTCGCCACGACTCCAGGAAAGAAAAGCTTATGGTTGTCCACAGCGACCGACTAGTGCTATACGAAGGACCTGATGTTGGAAAGTCTGTTCGGGACGAAAAGACTTAAGAAGGGATAAGTGTTATGCACTGCAGCTGACACCGGGTATGTTGTCCGGCACTGTGGGTGGTGATCCACCTCGACCCTCCCTGCTCCCTTGAACAACGCGCTCGTTAACCCACCCCCCACCCCTTTTCTGGGAAGCCAGTGAATGATGCACAGTTGCGAGACTAGCTGACATCACAGCCGCTCCTCTCTCCTACTAGAGATGCCGACGGATGTAGCAATGATGCAAGAATATTCTGGTGAGACTCGCTTGCGTCACAGGCCAACCTCCCCCTCCGCTTTTGAAGAATCAGACACCTGTAGGAAGTGCACGGATATTCGGAGAATTAGGACATTTGGCGCAGTGGGCAAGTTAGAGAAAATTCTCGGTGATGGCCTAAGGCACTATGTATACTGCCGCCGGCCAGCGACCAGTAGCCTATGACGGAGGCCATCTGGCCAGTGCGCGAGTGTAGTTAAATCGAGGCGATAGTGGTGGACGAATGTTCTGGGTGTGAGTGGACGAGAGGGCGTGAAACCCAGCGAGTGAAGCCTACTGTGCACAAGGACACTAGGAGATGTGTAGAACATTGTGGACTGGCAGCACATTGACTAAACTGATGTTGGACTGAGTGAACCTGTAATACGGATTTTATTGTGAATATTAGAACTGTCAATTCTGGCCACATAATATATAAAATAATTGTATATCTTCATACACTGTCTATTGGAACTGATTCTTAATTCGTCATTTCATTGATTTCACTTATGTAATTATAAATAGTATTAACTGAAGTCATTAATTGTTTACAATAAGTGATATCGATTTATTGCGAGATGTTGAGTGAGGGATATATTTGTGGTTCTTGAAAATTAAACAAGAAAATTATAACTAACTCTTTCATTTTATAAAGAACTCCATCACTTAACGAACTTGGTTTATCCCACTTAATTTATAGCGTGAATTTTTAACAATAATAGTTAATATTCTGACACTAGTGCACTTTTATAATACAACCAGTCTCCTAGTCAGTTGAGCACTTTGCTACCAGAAAACGTTGTAGTAAGTTCATCTAATCATTGTGATGATACAGACAATATTGTATTGATTGTACATGCATTTGGATATGATTAAAGAAACTAAAATAATATCAAATGTTCGCATAAAACATTTCTTATTTCGATGTATGGCACTATGAATATGTAAGTTAATGTTAGTCGCAAGTAGACGCACGTGTTAACTGTGTTATTTATGTTGTGTAATAACATCCAGTGTTATTAAGTTTCTAAAAACTGCCTTTCTGTTTTGCTACTGCAAAATTTCCATTTTTGCGAAATGTTATATTTTTTTAGTAGTGAGTACTTACAACAAGAAGGATATAAAAATATATTAAAAATTACCTTTAAGATGTTTTGTTCGTTTTCTTTATTTTTAATCTCAAGATCTGATTCAGTTTGCTGCACCTGTAAACACAAAATAAAAACAGTTAGCCGAAAATTCATGTTATTCAATTTGTTTTATTTGACACAGTTATTTATGAAAGTGTGACTATGGATTATTTAACTATTCATGACTCATTATGTAGTGATGCAATCTGAGGACACAGCCACTAATGTTGTGCTAGTAGTTTGTAAGTGCCACGTACACACTTCGGCCTTATGCTTGAAACCACTCTCTGTCATTCTCAAGTAATATTAATTACACTCAACAATATTTAATACGAAATAATTTTTCGATTTTTTTATATTTCTGATAAGGCATGTAACAATCTGTTTACAGCAGTCACCAAGGCAAAAATATCATTATTAATACATAATATAAAACAATGTCAATGGTGCTCGTCTTTCTGTACGATTGCGAAAATCTCAAGAACTACAAAACAGATTTAGATGCGGTATATACTGTTATGATCTGCATGTATCGAGAAAGGTTTACGTGTATCAAAATTCACCGTCGCTGTTATATGAGCTGAGCATTAACGGTATTAGTATATCAGATCGGGGAAAATGAGCTATTTTGCTGTTTGCTAAACATGCTCTAGCAAAACTGTAGGTCCGATTTTTATAACGATTTCAAAGTTAGCAAGCTACGTTCTTACATATAGCTATACACATACGTCAGGTGGGGCCACAGAGAACTTGTGAGTAGAGCAATCTAAAGTTTAACCGCAGCAGTGAACCAGTGGATAGACCGATCCCGAGAGTGTAAGAAGTAGCTCAGTGGCTAGAGCACTTTCCAAGTGGACCACAGTGACTCAGTGTATAGAAATATATCAAGTGGGGCCATAGTGGCTCCGTGGCTAGAGTACTCTCAAGTGGAACCGCAGTAGTTGAATGGATAAAAGTATATCATTAGAGATTCCACAGTGGCCCAGTGGCTAGAGTAATCCCTGGTGAGGTCGTAATGGCTCCAGCACTCTCAAGAGGGGCCGCAGCTGTCGAGTGAGTTTAAATATATCAAGTGGGGCCATAGTGGCTCAGTGCCTAGAGTACTCTGAGGTGGAACCGCAGTAGTTCAGTGAATAAAAATATATCATTAGAGATGCCACAGTGGCCCAGTGGCTAGAGTAATCCCTGGTGAGGTCGTAGTGGTTCCAGCACTCTCAAGAGGGGCCGCAGCTGTCGAGTGGGTTTAAATATATCAAGTGAGGCCACAAAGGCCCAGTGACCAGAATAATGCCCAGTGGTGATGTATTGGCTCTGTGGCTAGAGCACTCATAAGTATAGCCCCAGTGGTTCATTTAATATAAATATATATAGTAGGGCCCTAGAGGCCCAGTAGTTAGAGCGATTCCAAGTGGGGCCACAGTGACTCATAAGACAATCAAGTGGTGCTGCAGTGACCCAGTAGTTAGAGTGATCCCTAGTCAGTTGATAGAGCAATTCCAATTTTCAAATAAATCACTGCTCAACAAAGCGGGCGAGGATACAGCTAGTATTAAAGTAAACCTCTTTCGATTGTTCATACACTATACCATTTTTTTAGAAATATCTCAATAAATTAAAAAAAAAAAAAAAAAAAAAAAAGTTAAATTATATTAATACCTTTGAAAGGCACAGCATGTTCCTGTTATTTTTATCTTCAAGTTCAACTTCTAAATCACGCACCTGAAAAATAGTAAAGCAAATTAACACTAAATTTATGGTTAACGATATAGATCAATTTTAATTTCAATATACATATTCTGTGATTTTGTCAAATCTGATGATATGTGTAATGAAAATTGTAGTGGCTCATCTGATCTTATCGCTTTTTCTTGTGATTGTGCACAGAAAATAATTATATAACCAGTCACTTAGGAAGAACACAAATTTGCTATTACAAATGTAGTGAGATTATTTATTAGACAATAGCTATTATAGTTCCAGAAAGCCAAATAACAAATTTGTACATAAAATGTCTGTGAGAAAACCCTTGTGTCTGCATATAATATATTTTAACATGTAGCTATTCGCTCTACTCAGACTCTTGTTAACATTTCGAGGGGTTCAGTTGTTTATTTATTATCCTTTATAGGTGATGAAATATTCCTTGCGATAAAACTGTCAACATTCCGCATGTTTTTATTCCAGCAGGAAGTAATCATGGAATACTATGGTCCAGAAATTCTGTCCACTTTCAGGCTCTGGTAAAGTTGTAAACAGTAGCTCTATTATGTTGAATTTGTTATTTAAGTCGATGTCTTATGTCTCGTGCCACTAGAGATATTACCCTGTTGTAGTGTTCCCAGAACTTCTTTATGTTAATTTTTTATATAAATGTATAATAAAGTATTTGAGTTGACAAACAATAGTTCAATTTTAAAATAAATACATCATTATGATACAATACATAGTGAAAATTTGATTGCATCGATCAGTTTTCATACAAAAATTTAAAAGCCAAATATAAGTATTAACACAATAACAACAATTAAAAATATGAGTCCTGTTGTTGATAAAAATGAAGTTGTAACTATTCCAAGACATCAATATGATATTGAAAAGTATAAATAAATTTAAAATCAATTGATCCATTTTCATCAAATCATTATGAATTAACAGCATATAATGGAAAAAAAAATAGAATATCTATAAAATATAAATGTGATATTAAAATTGCTGATCCATTATCTGATATTCTTATTTTCTAAATAATATCGACTATTATAAATGACAAAATTGTTATAGGGACAAAATTAACAAATTTTAATCCATTTAAAACAATAAATATTCTCTGTAATTTAGCATATGGTATGTTCATAAAATATTACGAATGCAATCGTTTAGAATCTGATATAATTACGACTTTCCCACAAAAAACTATATTTGGTTATAGAGATTATATTATATTTGAGCCCATCTACCAAGTTTTCTAATAAAATTAATAATGAGAGGTTTAATCACATTGTTTTGGAAATTAGAGATGAAAATGGCAAACTGATTGATTTTAATGGAAATTATATTGATGTTGTCTTAGAAACTAAAGAAGTTTAAAATACAATAGTATTAAAATTTATTTAAAATTATTCCATTTGATATTCATATGGTTGTGTACATATTTTACTTTCTATTATTATTGTTTTGTTATCATAAGAACTTAATGCTTTTTTATTAACTTCGACTGTATATATTTCATGTTTTTCACTCGTTATTATATTCATTGTTTTATATTGTATTTTCTCTTTTAACAAACCATTCTTATAATCATCAAATGTAATTTGCTTATTAACTAAACATTTTTTCACACCTTTCGATTTTTATTTTCTTTATCGCCAAACATATAAGCATACATTTTTAATCGTAAACCAACAAATTCTTTCATTATTTTACCATTACATTAATATTTCATATTTCCTAAAACTTGTAATTATTTTTTTACGTGTGTTATAAATATTCTTATTTGGATAATCACTTGGATAAAATTTTAATATCACCGACATCATATTTTCGTAAAAATCTTCTGTTTTTATGTTAGAAATGTTTGAATCGGTATCTTGATAAAATAATTCAATTTTATCATCACATTTTGGTTTTAATTATGTTATAATGAAAATCATACATTAATTCTTTCAATGTGTCTAAAACTGACATACCCACATAAATTGGTTTACTAAATTTTGCATTTATTTTATTCATATATATAGCAGCAAGATTTACATGAAATATAGTACTTCTTTTGAAATTTGGTTTTGCTTCCCATTTTCACATTTTTCAGCATGTGATACAAGTTTTATATCAACTCTGTTTCTAATATTTTCCATAGTTTTAACAAACACTGAATTATTCATGAGCTTATAAAAATCGTTTTCAGAATCATTTTTAGCATTTGTTCTGATTGTTGTGTTTAAATCTATATACTTTTTTAACCAATCCAACTGATAAAATGCCAATATTCTATGTATTTTAGTAAGTTTTAAACCATTATTTAGATACTGTTCTAAATTATGGTAGTGAATATCATATTTTTATTTTTTATGTAAAGTTGTTAATAATTTAGATTGATTTGTTTTTGGAATTACCCTATTGTCAATACAAAAAGGTAGATCTTTATGAAAATTAAGTATTTCTTCTGGATATTATAAATTAACCGCTAATATATAACCATACTCAGAATCATTCTCCAAAGCTAATTTTTTTTACTCCAGTAATCTAAATCAGAAAATGTATATTAAATCCACTCGAAACCACCACATGGTAAATATTGTACCATTGCCTATACATAAATGATTATTTGCATCGAGATATGCTAAATAATTTTATTCTTCGTTAGCATTAATATAGTCTAAATATTTGTTATTAATTTTAACATGCTCAAAATCAGCATCAGTTATATCAGATTCATTAAATTTATTGTAAAATTCGCTCTCTGGTGGAAGTTATCTTTCTTAAAAAAATTTCCAACTGTCAATATTATCATATGGATAAACATCATGTTTAATAACTAAGTCTACATTTTATTTTGGAAAATATATTTGTGGGTGTTTCACTTATTATTTACATAAATTAGATGAGAATTTATCTAAACTACTTGCCATTCATTTAAATGTGACCATAAAACTCATTTTTAAATTTTCTGTTTGTTTCCCAAAACCAATAAAGTTTTCTTCATTATTTGCAATTAATTCGATATTTTCATTATCATATCCTAGCTCTTTGATAAATATTTCTGCATCATATCCAGATAAATTATGAAATTAATTTGGAACTAAAATTGGTAGTCTTAATTTTAGATTAAAATTATTACACACTGAGTTAATGAATTTTCCACTTATATGATCGTGGTGACATACTTTCTTAATTTATTCTGTATGTTAGCATTCACATGCAGTATATTTTTTTTTATATTTTCTTTATAATATTTTTTTGTCTTTTGTTAGTAGATGCATTGGTTCAATTTGCGAACATATTTCCCCAATTTCTTCTACTTCCCATTTCATTGATCGTATAAAAACTTTATGAGCATTTTGACCTCGATATACTACTGGAGGCTTATAATCACCATAATTAGATCCAATTTAATAACAAAAACCAGATGCTTCGTGTAATTGATTTTTTATTGTGTATGATTCATCATTTAATTTTAAATCAATGTTATTTATTTGTTCATTTTTAAGATTATATCGTTCTTTAATTGTTTCTTTATAGAAACCATTACCGATATGATCCTCTGTTAAAATTGGATATTTTTGAATTAATTTAAACTTTTTTATTTCTCTTGAATTTGGTTTAGTTGTTGACAATTTCTTTAATATTGATTCAAAATCATCTGTATATATTATGATTAGAACCTTCATTGTATGTTTATAATGCTTAATTCTATTTGCTCTCCTTTTGGGGGTAAAGTGGTTCGTTATTGGAACAATCTTCAGTATGTTTATTTAATTTTTCTAGAGAATAATAGAATTGAAGCACATATAACATATAAGTTTTATGTTGTTTATTATTATTTTTTGTTATGAAACTAAACTCGATAAATCTTTAATTCAACAGTAATGCGAGTTTGTATAATTTTTGAAATAAAGTAAATTTATATGTTTTATTTCCTTTTTATTCTTTGTGAGTTTTAGCTGATATATTGTGGATTTATCATCAATAGAGTATACGTTTATAGATGTATCAATTTGATATTCTGTTTTTGGTATATCATCAATTTTAATAGGATATTCACATTTATCTATTATTTCATCAATATCAAGCCCCAATTTTTTTAAATTTAGATTCTCTTTGTGGATCTTATTCTACTGGAGACAACGCAGATTTAATTGTCTTAATAAAACTTTTTTTTTTCATCATTTTTAACATTTATGCATGTTTTTTTTTTTATATTTTTAATCACTTTTGGGATATCAATTTATGATGAGCCTCTTATGGATTATACTTATTGATTATCCAGAATATCTTTTTTAAAATTTAGATAATTGTGTAAGTATTTCTTGTGTTATGAATTTATAATCATTTAAAAATATCTTCAGCATGTAATACTGTATAATTGGGCCATTGAAAAGTGAACAATTGTACTTGATTATTTTCTTGCTTATGAAAATTAGCATATAATCTAATATTGGTTTTCACACATCTAAATATTAAAAGATTATTGTGTATTACTCAAATATCTTATTTTTTGCTGAGGTCAAAAAAATTAGTGGGCTGTACTGAATTAAAAGGATTTTCAATTTTATATGTCGATATCCTACTTTTAAAAGCTTTATTGACTAAGTAATTTTTGTTCTTCTTCTTCTGTTTTTTAACAGAATAATTTGTATTGAATGATAATATTTCTGTTAATTCTTTTTTGTCTCGGATATAATTAATTGATATTTGCATCAGCCAAAGGTAAATTTGTAAAATTGTTTGTTCTTTTTATCTGCTTTCCTTTTCTCCGCCCGTCAATAACCAGTGGTTTCAAACTGTATAATAGATCTAATTAGATCGTCTTTCCTTAGTCTAGTTGTATATTTTATTTTAAAATATTTAACAATACATCTGAACATCCTCACCCCCATGCCATTCAACATAATTGTTAAACAATCCTCTATTTTTTGAGTTGTATTTATAATAAAAATAAATTTAATTGCATTTTAATTTTTATGGACTTTTTGGTACTATGATTTTTTTAATGAAAATATCACATATGTTTTAGTTAATATTAATATCAAAAGCAATATTTATAAGTTATTTATCTTCTCACTATAATTATATTTTCTTCATATATCTCTGCATATATTCATTACAACAAGCTTTCCATTGTATTATATTTTTGTACTTGTTATTTTTATGAAGATAAAATACTTTTATATATTAAGTCACATTACACTTTGCATATTTTTGTTGTATAATTTAATAATGAGTTTCAATTAAATTATTTAATAATCTACTGTGAAATTTAGAATTCATATGTTCTGAGGGATAGCTTATAAACATATTTTCTACATTCACACATTAATTTCTATTTATTTAAATCATAATGTTATTTACCTCTTTTAACAATAGTTTTTTTTACTGATTTAAAAATATTATCTTTGTGTTTTTATTAAAGTGAAAACTTTCTTTATTTAATAATTCATTACATTTGTTACAAATTTTGGTATTTTCCATTTCGTAATGCGATTCCATTTGGTTTATTTATAAAAAAATTTAAGAAAACAAAAAAGTCAAATAAAAAATATTGAATTATTTTAATATTAGATTTATTTATTTGGTTATTTGAATATCATTTTTAATTTAAAAAAATTTGCATTTTAATTAAATTTGTTTCCTTTTAAATAACATAATACAAAGTGGAGGCTCTGCTCAACAAGTTGAAAAATTCATATAAATTGACTTACCTTTGTGACTTCGGAATTGATAAATTTTCTGAAACTATAGAATTTCAAATTTATGAATCTAAGTTTGGCAAAAAATTAAGTGTATTCTAAATGGTAATTATAAAATCACTTTACCAAAATGTTATGCAAAGATAATTCATTAAAATATCTTTAAAATGAGGTAATGAGAGGAGAGTTTTAATGGTGTATAAAGGTTTAAAAGATATTAAAAATGGAAAATCTACACATGATACTGAGTTTAATAATTAAATTCTATCAATTATCTTTTTTAATATTTCATCAGATTTGCTTGTTTTAGCTTTAAATTTGCTTAATATTTGCACAATTTTGCTTGTTTTACCTGTGTTAAATTGTGTGCGCACATATTTTAAAAACTGCTAAAATTTTCTCGATTTTCTTCTTTTGCTCAGACCTGCCCGTTTTTGAGAGCTTTTTTTTTAAAGCTTTCAGACATCATATTAAGCCCTCGAATTCCTTTATTTTGGCCGTTTTAAAACGACTTTCACAGTTTTTTCATCGAATTTCAGATTTTGAGTTTATAATATTTTCCTGTACGTTGAGACAAAACAACCCTATTTAGTGTACTGCATTTTTTGTTGTAATTTTAGAACTAATAACCCTAAAAATGTGCTGTGCCAGAATCGGCTTTTTTACATTTACTTATATAATTTCAATTTTAATTAATTAATTATATTTTTTACAATGAAATAAAAAAAACTTATAAGTTTTATATTGATGCCTTTAAATTATTTATTTTAATAATTATGCTTCCATTTTGGAATACCCCCAGTTGAACAGTTGTCCAAGACAGGTGAACCCTGTCAAATTGACTTTCTACATCTCGTGTTCCGTGTGGCAATGGAAAGTTAGCGAAAAACTGGATTATTGAAATATGTTACCCTCATTCATAAACTACCTCATAGTGTACTTTAAAACGTATAATAGCCTCTTACATATAAATACATAGTCACATAATTAATTTAAAATTTTCCAAATAAATGTGGAATTATTATTGCAATCCCACGTAAAGTTTATGCTGTTCATATAAGGACAATATAATACCTTTACCCATCTTAAAATACCAGTTTATTAATATCTTAATCACAATGTGCTAACTGTAAATGAAAGATAAGGTAATAAAGATATTAATTTGCATTATCACAACGGTCACTTATAAAGTAACTTCCGTCTGTCAACATGTCGTCTGGAAATGACGGTATTATAAATCAAGTTCGTGTCAGTGAAATGAATGTGACATGCAGCAAGTTGACTATTATCAATAACAAAATGTCGTTCGTTAGTGTTCATAACGAGCATGTAGCGAGATTAGCATTCTCTAATGTTAATGACAAGTGTGTAGTTTCACTGCAGTTAATTAATAGTATTCATTTCCTGCTTTATTTACTCACCTTTAGGCGTTCACCTGCGCTCTGTATCTTCAATTGAACGTTCTCTTCTGCCAGTTTCTCCATCTATAAAGAAAATAATTTGTCTTGTACATTCCCTGCACTCTCGCATGTTTGTACATTCTTATACTGGTAACTGCAAAATAATTCTCATTTTGTCCCTTTCGCAAGAGCATGTCTGTCAGGGGCCGCGGTAACTTAATGGCTAGAGTACTCGCTCTCCCACACCTTACCAGGTGGGAATAGTGTCTGATGACGCCGCTGGTCGGCGGGTTTTCTCGAGGATGTCTTGTGTCCTTCCACCCTTGCATTCCAGAGCTGCTCCATTTTTCCATCACTTCACACCCATCGACTCTGAAGACCTCAGAGCCTCCCACACCACTTGGCTGCACTGCTCTCACGTGTTTGCACTTCGTTTGCTTTCAAATACAGAGTGTTGTTGCCGGCAAGTTTTAATGATGGCAGTGCTTATTGTTTATGTCATATAAACTGTAGTTAAAAAATATACTATCTTAACATATTATTTATAAATCAAGAACGACAGATGTTGGTAATAATGTCTCCATGATGTTATTGAACTTGGCTAGCAAGTCTGTTTGGTTATTTGCCACGTCTGTATTTGGTAGCCCAGATTAATAAACTGTTATTTTGTTTGAAGACGGGTTTCTATTTATCGAGGCAATATTTTTGCTGCATAATTTGATGATTATAAGCATAAATTCAAAAAATTGTCTTAAAATTTTTGTTCATGTCCGCGTTTCAGGGAGTTAGTTAAAAAAAAATGAATTATTTAATATTCCAACCAGTAGACTTTACTTCCTTGCTTTGAAAAGTTTTAGAACCAACAGTTTTTGTATGAACGACAAGTATAACAAGGATCACTAAGTGTCTGGTATTGATTTACTTGAAGGTATAAGTTGTTCTTAAATATATTTAAAAAAATAAATTGTAGCTATTATTAAACAAAAATATACAAAATGTCGTTATTGTAATCAATATATAAAAAATAGCTCTACACACAACACACACACATATATATATATATATACACAAATATATAGCTTACTTTAAAGACTGCTTAAAGTAACTCACTGTAATCTATTTCAACGTGAATTACCTAAATTGTTAGATTTAATTTGTAATTAACAAAAGCTCTAAAAGTTTGAATGGTAAGAATTGTTACAACAACAAGGAAGACGACATACGGAGTTGGAGGAGAAGCTGTGATTGGTTACCACCGAGCAGACGAGTGTGGAGAGCGAGGAGAAGGTAGTGGTAGTCGCCAATACAGATATCTCAGGAAAAACCCAGCAGTTTTGCTTGAGCCCAGGGTGGGTAAAGGTGGTGTGACAATATAGCCCGCCCCTTACGATGGACAGACACCCTGGTACGAATACAGGCACCAGTTCGATATTGTTGCTGCCCTGAATGGCTGGACGGGAGAGTAGCGGGCGAACTACCTGGCGGCTGTACTGAGGGACCTGCATTAAGCTTAATGTAGTCGCTGCCAGAACGACCTCGGCTACAATATTCCATATTGGTGTCGGCTTTGGAGCTGCGATTCGGCGAACGGTACCTGCGACACGCCACCATGCCCATATGCGAAGTCACATCCAGCGATGAGGGGAACCGCTGTTGGAGCTGTTGCAGGTCATCGTAAGGCTGACACACCTATCTCTAGAGAGATACTCCGAAGAGGCATCAGACGTCATTGTAGTCGACATTTTCATGGATGCTATTACCGATGCGGATGTGCGCCGAGGTGTACGCCTGGAATCGCCACACAGTGTATAGAATGCCCTGGTCCGAGGCACCGGAGGTAGAATCAGCGAATCATGAGCCGACGTTCCAGCATGCAGTACAGGCAGCTACCATGTGCAATGACGACGATGTATAAAGCATCCTGTACGTCATGAGAAAATATGGAGACCACAATGAAAGACATTGTTGCAATATTCTGTACGAGGAAACCCAGTTTTTATCCACCTAAGCATCTGGAATGTTTGAAACATAGACAGAGAGGACACTTGAGTATCAAGTGCCCGAAAAGGACTACAGGATCCGGCAGCCAAATGTGAGTACGACTGAGAGTTTGTTAAGTAGTCAGGAGATGTCGATAGAGAAACTTTTGAACTCCATAGAAGCTGCGACATCTATCCTTCATCGACGGAGGCACAGTTAATGCTGGAACTGTGAAAAGGAGGGACACTTACGAGCCTGGTGTCCAGAGGTGCCCATTGAGGCCAGTCACCGAGGAACAGGTCAAGGGACGGCTGCACGAACAATTGGAACTGACAGCCTCAGTAATTCTTATCCAAACCATGGGCTAATCGAAACAACTGGTAATATCCTATATGAGAGAACGAACGAAGATTACCATATGGTGGTAAGAAGAACAAGGATATTGGAGTCGGACCACGTAAGGAGTCACCCAGCAGTTAATGCAGGCGAGGAAATAAGATAATTCCAGTTTTCAGAAAGAGCTGCACATATTCAACTTAAGGAGATGGCAGACGGCCAGGGGGTAGAGTATGAACATATCCCACTGTCTAGTGGCATCAAGAAGAAGGCTATATGTTGTCCGAGAGTTGGAGATGAAGCATTTAAGGAAGGATGGCTTGTGTGGCTATATGAAAGAAAACACCTTTTGGGGGAATAAATCACAAACTAAATATTTTGGGAAGGCCCTTACCAAATTTTGAAACAAGTGACACTGCCTACCAGATCTGTCGCCACGACTCCAGGAAAGAAAAGCTTATGGTTGTCCACAGCGACCGACTAGTGCTATACGAAGGACCTGATGTTGGAAAGTCTGTTCGGGACGAAAAGACTTAAGAAGGGATAAGTGTTATGCACTGCAGCTGACACCGGGTATGTTGTCCGGCACTGTGGGTGGTGATCCACCTCGACCCTCCCTGCTCCCTTGAACAACGCGCTCGTTAACCCACCCCCCCACCCCTTTTCTGGGAAGCCAGTGAATGATGCACAGTTGCGAGACTAGCTGACATCACAGCCGCTCCTCTCTCCTACTAGAGATGCCGACGGATGTAGCAATGATGCAAGAATATTCTGGTGAGACTCGCTTGCGTCACAGGCCAACCTCCCCCTCCGCTTTTGAAGAATCAGACACCTGTAGGAAGTGCACGGATATTCGGAGAATTAGGACATTTGGCGCAGTGGGCAAGTTAGAGAAAATTCTCGGTGATGGCCTAAGGCACTATGTATACTGCCGCCGGCCAGCGACCAGTAGCCTATGACGGAGGCCATCTGGCCAGTGCGCGAGTGTAGTTAAATCGAGGCGATAGTGGTGGACGAATGTTCTGGGTGTGAGTGGACGAGAGGGCGTGAAACCCAGCGAGTGAAGCCTACTGTGCACAAGGACACTAGGAGATGTGTAGAACATTGTGGACTGGCAGCACATTGACTAAACTGATGTTGGACTGAGTGAACCTGTAATACGGATTTTATTGTGAATATTAGAACTGTCAATTCTGGCCACATAATATATAAAATAATTGTATATCTTCATACACTGTCTATTGGAACTGATTCTTAATTCGTCATTTCATTGATTTCACTTATGTAATTATAAATAGTATTAACTGAAGTCATTAATTGTTTACAATAAGTGATATCGATTTATTGCGAGATGTTGAGTGAGGGATATATTTGTGGTTCTTGAAAATTAAACAAGAAAATTATAACTAACTCTTTCATTTTATAAAGAACTCCATCACTTAACGAACTTGGTTTATCCCACTTAATTTATAGCGTGAATTTTTAACAATAATAGTTAATATTCTGACACTAGTGCACTTTTATAATACAACCAGTCTCCTAGTCAGTTGAGCACTTTGCTACCAGAAAACGTTGTAGTAAGTTCATCTAATCATTGTGATGATACAGACAATATTGTATTGATTGTACATGCATTTGGATATGATTAAAGAAACTAAAATAATATCAAATGTTCGCATAAAACATTTCTTATTTCGATGTATGGCACTATGAATATGTAAGTTAATGTTAGTCGCAAGTAGACGCACGTGTTAACTGTGTTATTTATGTTGTGTAATAACATCCAGTGTTATTAAGTTTCTAAAAACTGCCTTTCTGTTTTGCTACTGCAAAATTTCCATTTTTGCGAAATGTTATATTTTTTTAGTAGTGAGTACTTACAACAAGAAGGATATAAAAATATATTAAAAATTACCTTTAAGATGTTTTGTTCGTTTTCTTTATTTTTAATCTCAAGATCTGATTCAGTTTGCTGCACCTGTAAACACAAAATAAAAACAGTTAGCCGAAAATTCATGTTATTCAATTTGTTTTATTTGACACAGTTATTTATGAAAGTGTGACTATGGATTATTTAACTATTCATGACTCATTATGTAGTGATGCAATCTGAGGACACAGCCACTAATGTTGTGCTAGTAGTTTGTAAGTGCCACGTACACACTTCGGCCTTATGCTTGAAACCACTCTCTGTCATTCTCAAGTAATATTAATTACACTCAACAATATTTAATACGAAATAATTTTTCGATTTTTTTATATTTCTGATAAGGCATGTAACAATCTGTTTACAGCAGTCACCAAGGCAAAAATATCATTATTAATACATAATATAAAACAATGTCAATGGTGCTCGTCTTTCTGTACGATTGCGAAAATCTCAAGAACTACAAAACAGATTTAGATGCGGTATATACTGTTATGATCTGCATGTATCGAGAAAGGTTTACGTGTATCAAAATTCACCGTCGCTGTTATATGAGCTGAGCATTAACGGTATTAGTATATCAGATCGGGGAAAATGAGCTATTTTGCTGTTTGCTAAACATGCTCTAGCAAAACTGTAGGTCCGATTTTTATAACGATTTCAAAGTTAGCAAGCTACGTTCTTACATATAGCTATACACATACGTCAGGTGGGGCCACAGAGAACTTGTGAGTAGAGCAATCTAAAGTTTAACCGCAGCAGTGAACCAGTGGATAGACCGATCCCGAGAGTGTAAGAAGTAGCTCAGTGGCTAGAGCACTTTCCAAGTGGACCACAGTGACTCAGTGTATAGAAATATATC
Organism: Dryococelus australis; assembly: GCA_029891345.1. Taxonomy (NCBI): domain Eukaryota; kingdom Metazoa; phylum Arthropoda; class Insecta; order Phasmatodea; family Phasmatidae; genus Dryococelus; species Dryococelus australis. Next base: position 90,948,092 of record CM057007.1, on the reverse strand, counting down.
AAGTGGGGCCATAGTGGCTCCGTGGCTAGAGTACTCTCAAGTGGAACCGCAGTAGTTGAATGGATAAAAGTATATCATTAGAGATTCCACAGTGGCCCAGTGGCTAGAGTAATCCCTGGTGAGGTCGTAATGGCTCCAGCACTCTCAAGAGGGGCCGCAGCTGTCGAGTGAGTTTAAATATATCAAGTGGGGCCATAGTGGCTCAGTGCCTAGAGTACTCTGAGGTGGAACCGCAGTAGTTCAGTGAATAAAAATATATCATTAGAGATGCCACAGTGGCCCAGTGGCTAGAGTAATCCCTGGTGAGGTCGTAGTGGTTCCAGCACTCTCAAGAGGGGCCGCAGCTGTCGAGTGGGTTTAAATATATCAAGTGAGGCCACAAAGGCCCAGTGACCAGAATAATGCCCAGTGGTGATGTATTGGCTCTGTGGCTAGAGCACTCATAAGTATAGCCCCAGTGGTTCATTTAATATAAATATATATAGTAGGGCCCTAGAGGCCCAGTAGTTAGAGCGATTCCAAGTGGGGCCACAGTGACTCATAAGACAATCAAGTGGTGCTGCAGTGACCCAGTAGTTAGAGTGATCCCTAGTCAGTTGATAGAGCAATTCCAATTTTCAAATAAATCACTGCTCAACAAAGCGGGCGAGGATACAGCTAGTATTAAAGTAAACCTCTTTCGATTGTTCATACACTATACCATTTTTTTAGAAATATCTCAATAAATTAAAAAAAAAAAAAAAAAAAGTTAAATTATATTAATACCTTTGAAAGGCACAGCATGTTCCTGTTATTTTTATCTTCAAGTTCAACTTCTAAATCACGCACCTGAAAAATAGTAAAGCAAATTAACACTAAATTTATGGTTAACGATATAGATCAATTTTAATTTCAATATACATATTCTGTGATTTTGTCAAATCTGATGATATGTGTAATGAAAATTGTAGTGGCTCATCTGATCTTATCGCTTTTTCTTGTGATTGTGCACAGAAAATAATTATATAACCAGTCACTTAGGAAGAACACAAATTTGCTATTACAAATGTAGTGAGATTATTTATTAGACAATAGCTATTATAGTTCCAGAAAGCCAAATAACAAATTTGTACATAAAATGTCTGTGAGAAAACCCTTGTGTCTGCATATAATATATTTTAACATGTAGCTATTCGCTCTACTCAGACTCTTGTTAACATTTCGAGGGGTTCAGTTGTTTATTTATTATTCCTTTATAGGTGATGAAATATTCCTTGCGATAAAACTGTCAACATTCCGCATGTTTTTATTCCAGCAGGAAGTAATCATGGAATACTATGGTCCAGAAATTCTGTCCACTTTCAGGCTCTGGTAAAGTTGTAAACAGTAGCTCTATTATGTTGAATTTGTTATTTAAGTCGATGTCTTATGTCTCGTGCCACTAGAGATATTACCCTGTTGTAGTGTTCCCAGAACTTCTTTATGTTAATTTTTTATATAAATGTATAATAAAGTATTTGAGTTGACAAACAATAGTTCAATTTTAAAATAAATACATCATTATGATACAATACATAGTGAAAATTTGATTGCATCGATCAGTTTTCATACAAAAATTTAAAAGCCAAATATAAGTATTAACACAATAACAACAATTAAAAATATGAGTCCTGTTGTTGATAAAAATGAAGTTGTAACTATTCCAAGACATCAATATGATATTGAAAAGTATAAATAAATTTAAAATCAATTGATCCATTTTCATCAAATCATTATGAATTAACAGCATATAATGGAAAAAAAAATAGAATATCTATAAAATATAAATGTGATATTAAAATTGCTGATCCATTATCTGATATTCTTATTTTCTAAATAATATCGACTATTATAAATGACAAAATTGTTATAGGGATAAAATTAACAAATTTTAATCCATTTAAAACAAAAAATATTCTCTGTAATTTAGCATATGGTATGTTCATAAAATATTACGAATGCAATCGTTTAGAATCTGATATAATTACGACTTTCCCACAAAAAACTATATTTGGTTATAGAGATTATATTATATTTGAGCCCATCTACCAAGTTTTCTAATAAAATTAATAATGAGAGGTTTAATCACATTGTTTTGGAAATTAGAGATGAAAATGGCAAACTGATTGATTTTAATGGAAATTATATTGATGTTGTCTTAGAAACTAAAGAAGTTTAAAATACAATAGTATTAAAATTTATTTAAAATTATTCCATTTGATATTCATATGGTTGTGTACATATTTTACTTTCTATTATTATTGTTTTGTTATCATAAGAACTTAATGCTTTTTTATTAACTTCGACTGTATATATTTCATGTTTTTCACTCGTTATTATATTCATTGTTTTATATTGTATTTTCTCTTTTAACAAACCATTCTTATAATCATCAAATGTAATTTGCTTATTAACTAAACATTTTTTCACACCTTTCGATTTTTATTTTCTTTATCGCCAAACATATAAGCATACATTTTTAATCGTAAACCAACAAATTCTTTCATTATTTTACCATTACATTAATATTTCATATTTCCTAAAACTTGTAATTATTTTTTTACGTGTGTTATAAATATTCTTATTTGGATAATCACTTGGATAAAATTTTAATATCACCGACATCATATTTTCGTAAAAATCTTCTGTTTTTATGTTAGAAATGTTTGAATCGGTATCTTGATAAAATAATTCAATTTTATCATCACATTTTGGTTTTAATTATGTTATAATGAAAATCATACATTAATTCTTTCAATGTGTCTAAAACTGACATACCCACATAAATTGGTTTACTAAATTTTGCATTTATTTTATTCATATATATAGCAGCAAGATTTACATGAAATATAGTACTTCTTTTGAAATTTGGTTTTGCTTCCCATTTTCACATTTTTCAGCATGTGATACAAGTTTTATATCAACTCTGTTTCTAATATTTTCCATAGTTTTAACAAACACTGAATTATTCATGAGCTTATAAAAATCGTTTTCAGAATCATTTTTAGCATTTGTTCTGATTGTTGTGTTTAAATCTATATACTTTTTTAACCAATCCAACTGATAAAATGCCAATATTCTATGTATTTTAGTAAGTTTTAAACCATTATTTAGATACTGTTCTAAATTATGGTAGTGAATATCATATTTTTATTTTTTATGTAAAGTTGTTAATAATTTAGATTGATTTGTTTTTGGAATTACCTATTGTCAATACAAAAAGGTAGATCTTTATGAAAATTAAGTATTTCTTCTGGATATTATAAATTAACCGCTAATATATAACCATACTCAGAATCATTCTCCAAAGCTAATTTTTTTTACTCCAGTAATCTAAATCAGAAAATGTATATTAAATCCACTCGAAACCACCACATGGTAAATATTGTACCATTGCCTATACATAAATGATTATTTGCATCGAGATATGCTAAATAATTTTATTCTTCGTTAGCATTAATATAGTCTAAATATTTGTTATTAATTTTAACATGCTCAAAATCAGCATCAGTTATATCAGATTCATTAAATTTATTGTAAAATTCGCTCTCTGGTGGAAGTTATCTTTCTTAAAAAAATTTCCAACTGTCAATATTATCATATGGATAAACATCATGTTTAATAACTAAGTCTACATTTTATTTTGGAAAATATATTTGTGGGTGTTTCACTTATTATTTACATAAATTAGATGAGAATTTATCTAAACTACTTGCCATTCATTTAAATGTGACCATAAAACTCATTTTTAAATTTTCTGTTTGTTTCCCAAAACCAATAAAGTTTTCTTCATTATTTGCAATTAATTCGATATTTTCATTATCATATCCTAGCTCTTTGATAAATATTTCTGCATCATATCCAGATAAATTATGAAATTAATTTGGAACTAAAATTGGTAGTCTTAATTTTAGATTAAAATTATTACACACTGAGTTAATGAATTTTCCACTTATATGATCGTGGTGACATACTTTCTTAATTTATTCTGTATGTTAGCATTCACATGCAGTATATTTTTTTTTATATTTTCTTTATAATATTTTTTTGTCTTTTGTTAGTAGATGCATTGGTTCAATTTGCGAACATATTTCCCCAATTTCTTCTACTTCCCATTTCATTGATCGTATAAAAACTTTATGAGCATTTTGACCTCGATATACTACTGGAGGCTTATAATCACCATAATTAGATCCAATTTAATAACAAAAACCAGATGCTTCGTGTAATTGATTTTTTATTGTGTATGATTCATCATTTAATTTTAAATCAATGTTATTTATTTGTTCATTTTTAAGATTATATCGTTCTTTAATTGTTTCTTTATAGAAACCATTACCGATATGATCCTCTGTTAAAATTGGATATTTTTGAATTAATTTAAACTTTTTTATTTCTCTTGAATTTGGTTTAGTTGTTGACAATTTCTTTAATATTGATTCAAAATCATCTGTATATATTATGATTAGAACCTTCATTGTATGTTTATAATGCTTAATTCTATTTGCTCTCCTTTTGGGGGTAAAGTGGTTCGTTATTGGAACAATCTTCAGTATGTTTATTTAATTTTTCTAGAGAATAATAGAATTGAAGCACATATAACATATAAGTTTTATGTTGTTTATTATTATTTTTTGTTATGAAACTAAACTCGATAAATCTTTAATTCAACAGTAATGCGAGTTTGTATAATTTTTGAAATAAAGTAAATTTATATGTTTTATTTCCTTTTTATTCTTTGTGAGTTTTAGCTGATATATTGTGGATTTATCATCAATAGAGTATACGTTTATAGATGTATCAATTTGATATTCTGTTTTTGGTATATCATCAATTTTAATAGGATATTCACATTTATCTATTATTTCATCAATATCAAGCCCCAATTTTTTTAAATTTAGATTCTCTTTGTGGATCTTATTCTACTGGAGACAACGCAGATTTAATTGTCTTAATAAAACTTTTTTTTTTCATCATTTTTAACATTTATGCATGTTTTTTTTTTTTATATTTTTAATCACTTTTGGGATATCAATTTATGATGAGCCTCTTATGGATTATACTTATTGATTATCCAGAATATCTTTTTTAAAATTTAGATAATTGTGTAAGTATTTCTTGTGTTATGAATTTATAATCATTTAAAAATATCTTCAGCATGTAATACTGTATAATTGGGCCATTGAAAAGTGAACAATTGTACTTGATTATTTTCTTGCTTATGAAAATTAGCATATAAATATGTACTAATATTGATTTGTGTCAACAATATCTTATTTTAAATAGGTTAAAATTATGCTTTACTTTAAAAGATTTTCAATTTTTTGTCGATGTCTAAAAAAATTTATTGTGTATGAAGTTAAAAGGATTTTTTTTCTTCTGTTTATATTTACGAATTAATTTGTATTTTTATATTTTAATATTTACTTTATTTCTTAATAATTTTTGATATTAATTTATTGTTTTTTATAAATAAATTTTATTTTTTTTATTTTTATTATTTTTGATCAAAGAAATATTTTTTATATTTATTTTTTTTTAAATCATTTATGATCTAAATTTTCTTCTGTACTATTGTTATTTATTTTAATAAATAATTTATATTGCATTTAATTATTTATGGCTTTTTGGTACTATGATTTTTTTAATGAAAATATCACATATGTTTTAGTTAATATTAATATCAAAAGCAATATTTATAAGTTATTTATCTTCTCACTATAATTATATTTTCTTCATATATCTCTGCATATATTCATTACAACAAGCTTTCCATTGTATTATATTTTTGTACTTGTTATTTTTATGAAGATAAAATACTTTTATATATTAAGTCACATTACACTTTGCATATTTTTGTTGTATAATTTAATAATGAGTTTCAATTAAATTATTTAATAATCTACTGTGAAATTTAGAATTCATATGTTCTGAGGGATAGCTTATAAACATATTTTCTACATTCACACATTAATTTCTATTTATTTAAATCATAATGTTATTTACCTCTTTTAACAATAGTTTTTTTTACTGATTTAAAAATATTATCTTTGTGTTTTTATTAAAGTGAAAACTTTCTTTATTTAATAATTCATTACATTTGTTACAAATTTTGGTATTTTCCATTTCGTAATGCGATTCCATTTGGTTTATTTATAAAAAAATTTAAGAAAACAAAAAAGTCAAATAAAAAATATTGAATTATTTTAATATTAGATTTATTTATTTGGTTATTTGAATATCATTTTTAATTTAAAAAAATTTGCATTTTAATTAAATTTGTTTCCTTTTAAATAACATAATACAAAGTGGAGGCTCTGCTCAACAAGTTGAAAAATTCATATAAATTGACTTACCTTTGTGACTTCGGAATTGATAAATTTTCTGAAACTATAGAATTTCAAATTTATGAATCTAAGTTTGGCAAAAAATTAAGTGTATTCTAAATGGTAATTATAAAATCACTTTACCAAAATGTTATGCAAAGATAATTCATTAAAATATCTTTAAAATGAGGTAATGAGAGGAGAGTTTTAATGGTGTATAAAGGTTTAAAAGATATTAAAAATGGAAAATCTACACATGATACTGAGTTTAATAATTAAATTCTATCAATTATCTTTTTTAATATTTCATCAGATTTGCTTGTTTTAGCTTTAAATTTGCTTAATATTTGCACAATTTTGCTTGTTTTACCTGTGTTAAATTGTGTGCGCACATATTTTAAAAACTGCTAAAATTTTCTCGATTTTCTTCTTTTGCTCAGACCTGCCCGTTTTTGAGAGCTTTTTTTTAAAAGCTTTCAGACATCATATTAAGCCCTCGAATTCCTTTATTTTGGCCGTTTTTAAAACGACTTTCACAGTTTTTTCATCGAATTTCAGATTTTGAGTTTATAATATTTTCCTGTACGTTGAGACAAAACAACCCTATTTAGTGTACTGCATTTTTTGTTGTAATTTTAGAACTAATAACCCTAAAAATGTGCTGTGCCAGAATCGGCTTTTTTACATTTACTTATATAATTTCAATTTTAATTAATTAATTATATTTTTTACAATGAAATAAAAAAAACTTATAAGTTTTATATTGATGCCTTTAAATTATTTATTTTAATAATTATGCTTCCATTTTGGAATACCCCCAGTTGAACAGTTGTCCAAGACAGGTGAACCCTGTCAAATTGACTTTCTACATCTCGTGTTCCGTGTGGCAATGGAAAGTTAGCGAAAAACTGGATTATTGAAATATGTTACCCTCATTCATAAACTACCTCATAGTGTACTTTAAAACGTATAATAGCCTCTTACATATAAATACATAGTCACATAATTAATTTAAAATTTTCCAAATAAATGTGGAATTATTATTGCAATCCCACGTAAAGTTTATGCTGTTCATATAAGGACAATATAATACCTTTACCCATCTTAAAATACCAGTTTATTAATATCTTAATCACAATGTGCTAACTGTAAATGAAAGATAAGGTAATAAAGATATTAATTTGCATTATCACAACGGTCACTTATAAAGTAACTTCCGTCTGTCAACATGTCGTCTGGAAATGACGGTATTATAAATCAAGTTCGTGTCAGTGAAATGAATGTGACATGCAGCAAGTTGACTATTATCAATAACAAAATGTCGTTCGTTAGTGTTCATAACGAGCATGTAGCGAGATTAGCATTCTCTAATGTTAATGACAAGTGTGTAGTTTCACTGCAGTTAATTAATAGTATTCATTTCCTGCTTTATTTACTCACCTTTAGGCGTTCACCTGCGCTCTGTATCTTCAATTGAACGTTCTCTTCTGCCAGTTTCTCCATCTATAAAAAAATAATTTGTCTTGTACATTCCCTGCACTCTCGCATGTTTGTACATTCTTATACTGGTAACTGCAAAATAATTCTCATTTTGTCCCTTTCGCAAGAGCATGTCTGTCAGGGGCCGCGGTAACTTAATGGCTAGAGTACTCGCTCTCCCACACCTTACCAGGTGGGAATAGTGTCTGATGACGCCGCTGGTCGGCGGGTTTTCTCGAGGATGTCTTGTGTCCTTCCACCCTTGCATTCCAGAGCTGCTCCATTTTTCCATCACTTCACACCCATCGACTCTGAAGACCTCAGAGCCTCCCACACCACTTGGCTGCACTGCTCTCACGTGTTTGCACTTCGTTTGCTTTCAAATACAGAGTGTTGTTGCCGGCAAGTTTTAATGATGGCAGTGCTTATTGTTTATGTCATATAAACTGTAGTTAAAAAATATACTATCTTAACATATTATTTATAAATCAAGAACGACAGATGTTGGTAATAATGTCTCCATGATGTTATTGAACTTGGCTAGCAAGTCTGTTTGGTTATTTGCCACGTCTGTATTTGGTAGCCCAGATTAATAAACTGTTATTTTGTTTGAAGACGGGTTTCTATTTATCGAGGCAATATTTTTGCTGCATAATTTGATGATTATAAGCATAAATTCAAAAAATTGTCTTAAAATTTTTGTTCATGTCCGTGTTTCAGGGAGTTAGTTAAAAAAAATGAATTATTTAATATTCCAACCAGTAGACTTGACTTCCTTGCTTTGAAAAGTTTTAGAACCAACAGTTTTTGTATGAACGACGAGTATAACAAGGATCACTAAGTGTCTGGTATTGATTTACTTGAAGGTATAAGTTGTTCTTAAATATATTTAAAAAAATAAATTGTAGCTATTATTAAACAAAAATATACAAAATGTCGTTATTGTAATCAATATATAAAAAATAGCTCTACACACAACACACACACATATATATATATATATATACACAAATATATAGCTTACTTTAAAGACTGCTTAAAGTAACTCACTGTAATCTATTTCAACGTGAATTACCTAAATTGTTAGATTTAATTTGTAATTAACAAAAGCTCTAAAAGTTTGAATGGTAAGAATTGTTACAACAACAAGGAAGACGACATACGGAGTTGGAGGAGAAGCTGTGATTGGTTACCACCGAGCAGACGAGTGTGGAGAGCGAGGAGAAGGTAGTGGTAGTCGCCAATACAGATATCTCAGGAAAAACCCAGCAGTTTTGCTTGAGCCCAGGGTGGGTAAAGGTGGTGTGACAATATAGCCCGCCCCTTACGATGGACAGACACCCTGGTACGAATACAGGCACCAGTTCGATATTGTTGCTGCCCTGAATGGCTGGACGGGAGAGTAGCGGGCGAACTACCTGGCGGCTGTACTGAGGGACCTGCATTAAGCTTAATGTAGTCGCTGCCAGAACGACCTCGGCTACAATATTCCATATTGGTGTCGGCTTTGGAGCTGCGATTCGGCGAACGGTACCTGCGACACGCCACCATGCCCATATGCGAAGTCACATCCAGCGATGAGGGGAACCGCTGTTGGAGCTGTTGCAGGTCATCGTAAGGCTGACACACCTATCTCTAGAGAGATACTCCGAAGAGGCATCAGACGTCATTGTAGTCGACATTTTCATGGATGCTATTACCGATGCGGATGTGCGCCGAGGTGTACGCCTGGAATCGCCACACAGTGTATAGAATGCCCTGGTCCGAGGCACCGGAGGTAGAATCAGCGAATCATGAGCCGACGTTCCAGCATGCAGTACAGGCAGCTACCATGTGCAATGACGACGATGTATAAAGCATCCTGTACGTCATGAGAAAATATGGAGACCACAATGAAAGACATTGTTGCAATATTCTGTACGAGGAAACCCAGTTTTTATCCACCTAAGCATCTGGAATGTTTGAAACATAGACAGAGAGGACACTTGAGTATCAAGTGCCCGAAAAGGACTACAGGATCCGGCAGCCAAATGTGAGTACGACTGAGAGTTTGTTAAGTAGTCAGGAGATGTCGATAGAGAAACTTTTGAACTCCATAGAAGCTGCGACATCTATCCTTCATCGACGGAGGCACAGTTAATGCTGGAACTGTGAAAAGGAGGGACACTTACGAGCCTGGTGTCCAGAGGTGCCCATTGAGGCCAGTCACCGAGGAACAGGTCAAGGGACGGCTGCACGAACAATTGGAACTGACAGCCTCAGTAATTCTTATCCAAACCATGGGCTAATCGAAACAACTGGTAATATCCTATATGAGAGAACGAACGAAGATTACCATATGGTGGTAAGAAGAACAAGGATATTGGAGTCGGACCACGTAAGGAGTCACCCAGCAGTTAATGCAGGCGAGGAAATAAGATAATTCCAGTTTTCAGAAAGAGCTGCACATATTCAACTTAAGGAGATGGCAGACGGCCAGGGGGTAGAGTATGAACATATCCCACTGTCTAGTGGCATCAAGAAGAAGGCTATATGTTGTCCGAGAGTTGGAGATGAAGCATTTAAGGAAGGATGGCTTGTGTGGCTATATGAAAGAAAACACCTTTTGGGGGAATAAATCACAAACTAAATATTTTGGGAAGGCCCTTACCAAATTTTGAAACAAGTGACACTGCCTACCAGATCTGTCGCCACGACTCCAGGAAAGAAAAGCTTATGGTTGTCCACAGCGACCGACTAGTGCTATACGAAGGACCTGATGTTGGAAAGTCTGTTCGGGACGAAAAGACTTAAGAAGGGATAAGTGTTATGCACTGCAGCTGACACCGGGTATGTTGTCCGGCACTGTGGGTGGTGATCCACCTCGACCCTCCCTGCTCCCTTGAACAACGCGCTCGTTAACCCACCCCCCCACCCCTTTTCTGGGAAGCCAGTGAATGATGCACAGTTGCGAGACTAGCTGACATCACAGCCGCTCCTCTCTCCTACTAGAGATGCCGACGGATGTAGCAATGATGCAAGAATATTCTGGTGAGACTCGCTTGCGTCACAGGCCAACCTCCCCCTCCGCTTTTGAAGAATCAGACACCTGTAGGAAGTGCACGGATATTCGGAGAATTAGGACATTTGGCGCAGTGGGCAAGTTAGAGAAAATTCTCGGTGATGGCCTAAGGCACTATGTATACTGCCGCCGGCCAGCGACCAGTAGCCTATGACGGAGGCCATCTGGCCAGTGCGCGAGTGTAGTTAAATCGAGGCGATAGTGGTGGACGAATGTTCTGGGTGTGAGTGGACGAGAGGGCGTGAAACCCAGCGAGTGAAGCCTACTGTGCACAAGGACACTAGGAGATGTGTAGAACATTGTGGACTGGCAGCACATTGACTAAACTGATGTTGGACTGAGTGAACCTGTAATACGGATTTTATTGTGAATATTAGAACTGTCAATTCTGGCCACATAATATATAAAATAATTGTATATCTTCATACACTGTCTATTGGAACTGATTCTTAATTCGTCATTTCATTGATTTCACTTATGTAATTATAAATAGTATTAACTGAAGTCATTAATTGTTTACAATAAGTGATATCGATTTATTGCGAGATGTTGAGTGAGGGATATATTTGTGGTTCTTGAAAATTAAACAAGAAAATTATAACTAACTCTTTCATTTTATAAAGAACTCCATCACTTAACGAACTTGGTTTATCCCACTTAATTTATAGCGTGAATTTTTAACAATAATAGTTAATATTCTGACACTAGTGCACTTTTATAATACAACCAGTCTCCTAGTCAGTTGAGCACTTTGCTACCAGAAAACGTTGTAGTAAGTTCATCTAATCATTGTGATGATACAGACAATATTGTATTGATTGTACATGCATTTGGATATGATTAAAGAAACTAAAATAATATCAAATGTTCGCATAAAACATTTCTTATTTCGATGTATGGCACTATGAATATGTAAGTTAATGTTAGTCGCAAGTAGACGCACGTGTTAACTGTGTTATTTATGTTGTGTAATAACATCCAGTGTTATTAAGTTTCTAAAAACTGCCTTTCTGTTTTGCTACTGCAAAATTTCCATTTTTGCGAAATGTTATATTTTTTTAGTAGTGAGTACTTACAACAAGAAGGATATAAAAATATATTAAAATTACCTTTAAGATGTTTTGTTCGTTTTCTTTATTTTTAATCTCAAGATCTGATTCAGTTTGCTGCACCTGTAAACACAAAATAAAAACAGTTAGCCGAAAATTCATGTTATTCAATTTGTTTTATTTGACACAGTTATTTATGAAAGTGTGACTATGGATTATTTAACTATTCATGACTCATTATGTAGTGATGCAATCTGAGGACACAGCCACTAATGTTGTGCTAGTAGTTTGTAAGTGCCACGTACACACTTCGGCCTTATGCTTGAAACCACTCTCTGTCATTCTCAAGTAATATTAATTACACTCAACAATATTTAATACGAAATAATTTTTCGATTTTTTTATATTTCTGATAAGGCATGTAACAATCTGTTTACAGCAGTCACCAAGGCAAAAATATCATTATTAATACATAATATAAAACAATGTCAATGGTGCTCGTCTTTCTGTACGATTGCGAAAATCTCAAGAACTACAAAACAGATTTAGATGCGGTATATACTGTTATGATCTGCATGTATCGAGAAAGGTTTACGTGTATCAAAATTCACCGTCGCTGTTATATGAGCTGAGCATTAACGGTATTAGTATATCAGATCGGGGAAAATGAGCTATTTTGCTGTTTGCTAAACATGCTCTAGCAAAACTGTAGGTCCGATTTTTATAACGATTTCAAAGTTAGCAAGCTACGTTCTTACATATAGCTATACACATACGTCAGGTGGGGCCACAGAGAACTTGTGAGTAGAGCAATCTAAAGTTTAACCGCAGCAGTGAACCAGTGGATAGACCGATCCCGAGAGTGTAAGAAGTAGCTCAGTGGCTAGAGCACTTTCCAAGTGGACCACAGTGACTCAGTGTATAGAAATATATCAAGTGGGGCCATAGTGGCTCCCTGGCTAGAGTACTCTCAAGTGGAACCGCAGTAGTTGAATGGATAAAAGTATATCATTAGAGATTCCACAGTGGCCCAGTGGCTAGAGTAATCCCTGGTGAGGTCGTAATGGCTCCAGCACTCTCAAGAGGGGCCGCAGCTGTCGAGTGAGTTTAAATATATCAAGTGGGGCCATAGTGGCTCAGTGCCTAGAGTACTCTGAGGTGGAACCGCAGTAGTTCAGTGAATAAAAATATATCATTAGAGATGCCACAGTGGCCCAGTGGCTAGAGTAATCCCTGGTGAGGTCGTAGTGGTTCCAGCACTCTCAAGAGGGGCCGCAGCTGTCGAGTGGGTTTAAATATATCAAGTGAGGCCACAAAGGCCCAGTGACCAGAATAATGCCCAGTGGTGATGTATTGGCTCTGTGGCTAGAGCACTCATAAGTATAGCCCCAGTGGTTCATTTAATATAAATATATATAGTAGGGCCCTAGAGGCCCAGTAGTTAGAGCGATTCCAAGTGGGGCCACAGTGACTCATAAGACAATCAAGTGGTGCTGCAGTGACCCAGTAGTTAGAGTGATCCCTAGTCAGTTGATAGAGCAATTCCAATTTTCAAATAAATCACTGCTCAACAAAGCGGGCGAGGATACAGCTAGTATTAAAGTAAACCTCTTTCGATTGTTCATACACTATACCATTTTTTTAGAAATATCTCAATAAATTAAAAAAAAAAAAAAAAAAAAAAGTTAAATTATATTAATACCTTTGAAAGGCACAGCATGTTCCTGTTATTTTTATCTTCAAGTTCAACTTCTAAATCACGCACCTGAAAAATAGTAAAGCAAATTAACACTAAATTTATGGTTAACGATATAGATCAATTTTAATTTCAATATACATATTCTGTGATTTTGTCAAATCTGATGATATGTGTAATGAAAATTGTAGTGGCTCATCTGATCTTATCGCTTTTTCTTGTGATTGTGCACAGAAAATAATTATATAACCAGTCACTTAGGAAGAACACAAATTTGCTATTACAAATGTAGTGAGATTATTTATTAGACAATAGCTATTATAGTTCCAGAAAGCCAAATAACAAATTTGTACATAAAATGACTG